>JAAAKQ030040371.1:0-16745 GCA_010016005.3 Zanna intricata
AAACCCAACCACCAAAGAACACCGGTATCCACGATCTAGTATTCAAATCCATATAAAAATTTTTATTTTTACTAGGACTTGAACGTTGGAACTCTCGACTTCGAAATCAGCTGATTTGCGATGTCGCGTTAACCACTGGACCAACCCGGTGGGTTTCAGCCATCTATTAGAAACGAGTAACATCACTTAATATAAATTAATACTCGCTTCGTAGATGAAATAATAAAGCAATGTTCGTTTGCGATCGTTACGAACTCCTGGTATAACTATGTCATTAACGTAAGTCAATTTGTTAGTCGATGTCTTCAGTATGATATTTAAACAATTGTAAGGATATATGTTTAAATGTTACCGAGAATTTGTCACGTGCTATGTCATTCTCTAACCACTACAAATTGTTTCTACTGTATCTGTCTGTTTAGCAAAGTAGCACTGCGAAGCGGTTGAACTCTTTTCCAATTCATGGCGGAGATTTCCATTCCTTTAAAGGAAATTATTCTTCTGTTAAATGAGATTATAGCACAACTACATACGGACCATAATAATATTGTTAAAACGCATAATTCAGTGCGAAAAATAGTAAATAAAAAAACAGTTTCCTAACCTTTTACTAACACACAAAGTAGCAATTATTTTAAACACTTGATTGCCGTATTGAAACCAACCATGGGGAAAGTCTATAACAAAACAACTTGAAGATAGTTCAAACTGTTCTCACTCATTTCTTTATCTTAACGCCAAAAGATAAAAGATTATCCGACTCAAAATTTAAGTATTCACTTGCTTCACAACATCTCTTAACTAATTGCAAACGAACATTGAAATTTTCAAGCCAACGTTGAAATTGGATTACCAGAAAAACAGATGATAAATGGGTTCTTAAGTATCCGAAATTTCAGTAGGGGTTTTCAAATATATTGTAACTAAAAACAATAAATAAAAAAATAAAAAGTATAAAATTAAGTTTTTTCTTTTGCCTAAAGTGGTTTTACACGAAAAGCTGTATCTTCAAGGCCGATCTTTTTTCGAGGTAAATATTGTATTTTTTTCTGTGTTATTTTCTGTGATATTTATCAATAATCAGCAGATTATATTATAAGTTTATTTAAAGGAAATTTAAGTATTATAATTATATTATAATTATAATATTATAATTATATGAATATATAATAATGAGATTTACAAGTCGTCATCCAACTCTACTCTAAATATAACCAGAATATGTCATCTAAATTGTTTAGAAATTGTGTAGGTGCACTGTATATAGGATGATGTGTTTTGAGGCTTAAAGTATTGTGTGGGAGTGATATATAACCTAACTAAGAAACAAACATTTTATCACCCTCTGGTCTTAAGGGTCAATGCTCCCTGTAATCTTAAAGGTAAAATATCTCCATTCAGGGTGAACATTTTAAAAATTTTCTTTTTAAAGATATCTTCAAATAAAAAATATGTAAGAAAAGGATTTATAAAATAATAGAAATTTATTTTTATATTAATTTACTTTATGAATTAAAGATAACAAAGCAATAATAATAATAATAATAATCTAAACAATAATTAGACATCAGTTTATATTTGTTTTCTTTTTATTTTATTTTTTAATTCATATAAAAGAAATGTTATTAATTGTTTTAGCATGTAAGAAAGCTCCAACCTTGACTGGGATTCGAATTTTTTGGACAAAAGGGAGAAACGTTATTTAATGTTGTTAATATAAAATATATATCCGTAACGGATATTGAGTCCATGCTTTTTTTGTCTGTACGTATACATTTAAAAAAAAATGTAAATGCTTTTTAATAAACATAAAGGCGGGAAGCTTTTAAAAGCGTTAAAACAAAATATATCTAAAAAAAAACTTTCTGGAGAAAAAAGTTTTTCAGATAACCTCTTCAAGAAATAAAAACCTATATTTTTTTCTGTAAAAAACCAATTTTAAAATTCGGCATTCTAATACGTTTCCGTATAGAAAATAATGGAAAAACAGCGGATAAGCTATTTGTTTTTGATTAAAAATAAAAAAATAAACTCCTTCAGTTTCAAACGGCTTATGTGAACGATTCTATATGAACGGTCATGATTTGAAAAAAAAAAATTATATCAATAGTTAAATAACCATTCTGGTTTTTTTCCTATTTCTCAATTTTCTTTTTATTATGAGTTATTAGCTTTCAATCGAAAAATATATAAACAATATTGTTATAGTTTTCTGAATATTGTGATAGTTCTCTGTTGTTGATAGTTTTCTGATTAAAACTATGCTTTCCTTCCCAGATCAAAGCAAAAAAATTGTTCATGAGATAAAAACATAGAAGCTATCTTGTTAATAAAGTTATACTATCATCTAACGGAAGCAAAACTTAAATATTATACTCTGTACAAAAAAAAAAAAAAAAATCAGCTTTTAAACCTTGTAACTCATAACTTCTAAGTTAAAAAAACTGATACATCATTTTTTTTTGTTTTTAACGAAAATTTACTCATACACAGTACACATTTTTATTTTTATTTTGCTTGATGATATTGCCACATCAGATTGAAACTCATGCGTGGCATATGGTATGACAATTTGTATACTATAAAATAATGGTGTAACATTATGAGTATGTAGCGTATAAAAAAAGGTCTTGCCTGAACGGGACTTGAACTTGGGACATGGAGTACATTATCTTATGTAAACAAACTGCTCTAAAAGAAGATATTCAAATATTTCTTGATGTATTTCTTTATAGTTTTAGCTTATTTGTGTCAGCAATTAAGGAATTATAGCGTTAAATATATTTTTTTCGTAGATACTTTACTATTTAAAATGCTTATTATAGAAAAAACGTAAATTTAAAGTTATATTTTTCCACTATTCTACGCGAAACAAGAAAAATTTTAAAGATTTTATAATTCTAAACAAATGGCTGGGGCACAGAAATATCGCAAGTTGATATGCAGTTCAGATATATTGGAATACTCCTTTCATTACACTTATTCAGAGCCGGTGTTCTCTTTTTGTCATTCAAATAATAAAGTTGTTATTAAGTTATTTGTTTTTATCTCCTATGAATGAAAGATTCTCTAGGTACAATTAAAATTTTATTAGATTTTTGTTTTTTTTTTTATAAAGATGAACGAAATTTATAAATTACCGTAAATCCCTAACCCTTGCAAGAAGTGCTTTATTTTAATTTTAGTTAACGTACTATCCTCGACCATCAGATTTCAGAACTCTAAAGCTATAAATCAACCACAGAAGAGCAAAAAAATTATCTTTCAATTTATAAATTACCGTAAATCCTCAACCCTTGCAAGAAGTGCTTTATTTTAATTAACGTTTTAGTTAAAGTTACTATCCTCGACCATCAGATTTCAGAATTCTAAAGCTATAAATCAACCACAGAAGAGTAAAAAAATTATCTTTCAAACCCGTATCATATAGCAGCAAAGAATCCCTAAAGATTGGGAAGAAATCTCGCTGAAACTAAAACATAAGTTAGATGCTTATTTTAAATAATCCATCACTCGTATAATTCAATCCAAACTAAACTAAGTAATTAAATTATTAAGTGAGTTGCTATTGTCCTTTCGTAAGGTTAAAATTTTGTAACGTACTTTATAAATGAAAAGCGATCTTTTTTTTAAAAAAGCAATTTAAGTTTTTGTATTTATTTCTTATTTTTCTTTCAAGAACCAATAATATTTTTATTTGGAACTTAAAATCATTCTATAGTATCAAATATAATAGAAACATGTGGTTTAAAAACCACATTTAACTTTTGCTATTTTTTCTAAAGGAGGGTGAGATTATTAATTTAATTTATCTTATCAATTACATATAAACATTTTTTTGTAAATCAAACTTCCTGTTAGAAACAATCGGATAATAAATAAATAAATAAAAAAAAAAAAAAATAATAATAAAACCAAAATTATTTGTTTTGGTACTTAGTAAGGTAGTCTTGTAGTATTAGTTATATATCATTTTTGTGGACTAACCATATTAATGTAACGTTATGTTGACAGCTGTGTTTTGCGGGTATTCCGTTTCGGTTGTTCGCGTCGTTTTTCGGATCGGGCGAACTCGTACCCCGAAGTAATTCTATGCAGCGGTTCCAGGATGCATAGGATTTACTCCAATAAAAGGGGTTTGGTTTTAGTCGGTAGTTTGCTGATGGCGGTTGGATGAGACCACCAGCAGGAGCCGATACGCCGTGCTAAATGCATTTCCACCTCCTTCTCTCCCTCCCCAAAAGGAACAATCAGATAAATTTCAGCGGAAAATAAGTTTAATATTTTCCATATTTTTAAGTAGCCTTGTAGTAAAATGATTATGTTACAGTAGTTGAAAGTGGCCTCCATTATGCAACTCATATAATTGAATACGACGTTGCATGCTCTTAAATACATGTTGTAACATTTTTTGAGGAATTGCAGTGACACATCGTTCAATTTAGTTCTGCAATTCAGGAACGGTATGAGGATGAATTTTGTAAGCAGCATCATTAAGGTATCCCCCACAAGAAAAAGTCAGGAGGGGATAATTCAGAAAATCTAGGGTCCAAAACTCCTTCGAGAACACTTTTCTATGAAAACACTGATCCAAGAAAGTCATAGTATTGTTGGCTGTATCAGCCATATCTTGCTGAAACTACGTTTAAAATGAAGAAGAGGTTTCATGAAGAGCGCAAAACTGAAACAGTACAATAAACGATTGATTTGGAGACCTACGACGCCCTGTTGAAATCAGAACAAATGAATAATAATTAACGTTAATAACAAAATAAATAAAGGAAATCCATAAAAATGTTACGTTGTTTAGAAATTCAAGATCGTGTAATATGCCACGTTGTGGAATATCTGCCCACAAGGCAGGTAGAGTTACAAAAGAAACGTTTATAATAGCTAACGATGAAATCGAACGCAGTGACCAATAGCAAAGAGGAAAATCAGTTATTAGAGTGACGATATAGGTAACGTGACACAAATAATATGGATTGGATATAGCCGCTAAATTAAAAATAGCTTATTTTTCTTTCCTAATTACATAAAAATATTACTAAGGCGAATGTTAATGTCACACAGCGCACTAGCATGCATGCGTGTAGCAAATGTTTGTGTTATGTACCTTTCCAACGGTATAGAAATCCATCCCCACTTCTCTCCACATCACTTCTAGAATTTGATGAGTAACACACTTAGGTTTTGATGGATAAACCAGTCGGTTATTATCAAATGTAACTATTAAAATTGGCTTGTTTTTAATATTAGAGTATAAGTAGTTTCTATACATACTATATCAAAAGTAAAGGTATGCAAAAAATAACTGGTAGCAAAAAATAGCTACCAGTTTCGTCGATTTTGTAGCTAAATCTCTTTATTTTAACTGGTAGTTCCTGAATCGAATCCCGGACAGGACTGAAATTTTTACACGCGACAGAAATTGATCTCTCATCAACAGCTCTAATTTGCCAATTAGCTTCTAGTTACATAAAAAACGGAAATTAAGTATACCTTATTAATTTTAAACAATTAACTGTTTTTACTGAATTAAAAAAAAATAAAAAACCTCTGCATTTTTTCTTTCAATTTTACATTGGCTCTAAAAAGTAAATATTAAAATAATTGAAAACGTAAAACATATTAAATTTTACAACGAATTTTAAAATTGCAAGGTTATTGCAATTTCCAAGGTTATGTTTTTCCATAAGGTTTTATTTTTATTCTTTTTATCTTTTCATTTTTGTATTTTATTAAAAATTTTATTCTGGATGAAATGGACGTTATAGAATAATATTATCATAGTTAATAAACAGTATCGTAAATCATATTCAACAACAATTATAATTATTTATAAATTATTATTTTTTTAATTTAATGTTTTTTTTTTTAAATTTAATATTTTCGCAGAAATCTCTGCTTCATCATATCCTTTCGTATTTGTTATACTTAATAAAACACACTTAAAATATTAAAATAAATGTAGAAAGTCTGAGATTTCAATCTAAGTAATAAAATAAAGTAATATCAGTAAAAACTTTTATTTTGTATCTGTGACTGACATGGTAAACATACTTGTTTATAATTTTATTATTTATCGTTTGTTTTCGTTAAATAATATATATAGAAAATTAATTTTATAAATGTTCAACATACTTTTTTTACTTTCTTTTAATTATTTTTACCATTGACTTTTCAAAAGGGAAAGTTGCTTTTAAATAAAATGTTAAAAAACTAGCCAAATAAACAACTAAATAAAGTAAGTAATTATAAATAACGTAGTAATTATCATAATTAAAAGCTCACTCTAACACCCTGTTTTATTATTAAATTTTGAATTTTTTCATTAAATTCATCCAAATAAAATATATCATTATACTCATACTTGTATAAAGAAATGTGCTTTCAAAATTGGTATAAGGGTAATAATATTTTTTTTTTTTTTGGTGAATAAATAAAATATCTATGAAACTGCGATTCAATATCTGTAACAGAATTCCAGAGCTTTGAAGCGTAACTTCTTATACGTAAAAATGAAATCAGCCTATAAAAACAAAACCTGAAGGTATATAACGCAGCAACGGGAAAGTCAGCATCTCATTTTCTGACATCGTATGATTTAAATTCTCTTTCATACACTCACCAGATAATAAAAAAAGAAAGTTACATTATATTTCCTCTCCGAATATTAGAATGTTTTTATATATTTTTTAAATAATCCCTTTCAAAATACATACTGTGTACTACATGATTTTAAAAAATAGTTTCATATTTACTGTTTAATTCTTTCTATATTATTTTTATATTTCTATTACATTATAATCTGTGTACTTTTATTTTTAATTTCTATCGTATAATGTATAAGTAGTATATATGTGTTCGCTGAAATACTTTTAAGGAACGTATTGTGCTGTATTTTATTTAATTGATAAAAAAAGTATAGTTAAACCAATTTTTCCTAGTAACACTAAATTCTGATCTCATAAACAAAATAACGTTGGATTTTTAAACCTGAAAACGAACATTAAGCATATATATATGTGTGTGTGCGTGTGTGTATATATATATATATATATCATATATACTCGCGTGTATACACACACACACGAGTCACACAGGAGAAGTTAGAAAACTCAACAAACTTTGGTAAAAATAAACTTAAAACTAGTAGTAATTAAAGAATACAAATTTGCCAAAAGAGTTTGTCTATATTTTTAAAATTCAAACACATCATATTGAGCCAATTATTTTTCTACTCCATTTTTAGTGCAACTTGTCAATGAATATTTGCAGCGAATTATCTGCTACTTTTATATAAAAAATATTTACTAGCAAATGTTATAAGTTAAAATGTTACAAACATCAACTGTTGAAAGTATCTCCTGATAGATGTAAAAGCAATCTAGAATGTGCTTTTTATATCGGTTAAATTTTTCATTAATTTTCTTTTTGAAACTGTGAAAATATCTCCTCTATGTTGTTTATTCAATTGAAGTTTATGGTTGTTAACAACACTTTCTCTAATAAATTCTTATAATTAAAATTCTGTTACGAAACGGCTGCAGATCGAGAGGCCCAACTCTCGATAAATTAGTCAATTCCAAAAATCTCGTAGAATATTTGTATCTTGAGTTTTCGGCATAGGATTTTACTCTATTTAGTTTCATCCAACAATACCGTTAATTAGGCCTTGAGTAATGCTAAGAAGTTAGTGAAAACATTTTATAATGTTCAAATGGTAACATTTAGATTGGCTCATGGAAAAAATTTAGATTCTCATTAGTAAAAATTCTTCCAATTGACTACCTCTGCTGTTTTTACATGCTTCAACCGATAAAATAAACTTTATCTAAATAATGATATCAATTCTATCACAACGATATTCTAGTTGCATTGGTCTTGAAGGTTGTCTGATGGGTAACGGAGAAATTCCTTATTGTATCAGTTAAAAGTTTCCTTTCTTAGACCATGTGTTATCTGACCATAATTCAGCAATTCTTTTTGTATGAATAACCAGTTGCGTGACTTGTCGATCACTACTATTTAAATAAAATGAATGGCTTAGTAGATTCAAATAATAATTTATTCAGAGTGATACGTAGGCACAAGTTATATAGATCACGTCACTAATTGATTGGTAGTATGATAATTCACGAATTAAAAATGGAACTATTTCAGCATTTGCCTGAACAAAAGGAACTGTGGTAAAACCGAAATTAAAGAATAATTTGGTTTATATATAATTATAAAAAAAATTGAATTGATTAATATCCACATCAGAGAATAATTATATAGAACAATAATAAAGTAAGCATGTGAGGACACTAAAATAGTATCTACACAAAAAAAAAAATTAATAAGGTGAAGATTATCTTAGGATATTGTATACAGTAAATGAAGATGAGGATGTTTTTAATTTTTTTATTTTTTGTTGGCTCCTTAATTGTTACCAAATTAAATCGTTTGATAATAAGCACATGATAGGAGGTGCTACAAAAGTTATTAATAAGCATTACTCTTAAAGGTCATTAGTAAAAAAATATATCTGCCAACATTTCATAGTCCATAAAAATAAACAGTAAATAAAAACCAACCAGTAAACAAATAAATAGTCTATAAAAAAAATAAATACATAATCAAGCGATAGCTAGTGGAATAAAGAACAAAACAACTGATAGATATAAATAAAAAATAAATAAAGAAGTAAACAAAATAACATCACTAGATTTTGTCATATTAACTGCAAAATATCATTTTGTAACCCCTAAGTCAAGCGCGTGGAGATGTTTCAATTTTCCGATGTCCCAACTGTTATCAAACAGGCTGATCGCTAAGTGTTTGACGTGATTATCTAAACGTTGTTGGTATTTAATACTGTGCTATGTCACAACCTCACGAACCGTCGGAAGCTTCAGATATTCGTGAATCTCATCATTCCGTGTGAACTATGGCGCCTCTGCAGTTGTTCTTGTTATCTTGTTTTGGAAGCGTTTGTATAATATCTACCGTTATTATCACTTGCTGTCTCCCAGAGATCCACACCATAAGTTCAGATTGATCGTAGGATAACTTTATTAATCAGAACTTTATTGGAGAAAATATTTTTTAATTTTAAAAACTTAATATAAAGTAAAATCACAACAATCCGGTTTCTGGTTCTGTAAAAATAAATAATTAAATAAAAATAAATAAATAAATATTACTGGTTCTATAAAAATAAATATTTTAATTTTATTTTTAATAAATTAGTTGGAGGATCTTTAAAATTGATGGATAATTATTAAAGATAAGAATGAAAAAATAATAAATACATTTTTCTGATGTTGAAGAAAAACATTGCATGATGACTTTGCTATGAAAAAAGTAGTAGTTTTGCTGGATGGATTACTGGATTTATAAAAGGAGATTTTTTTTATATTTAATTGTTTTTGTAAATGCTGATTATAAAGGTGATCCTGAAAGACACTTTATTTTTTCTTGTTCTTACCTTCATCTAATTGTTACCTATTTAATGTTTTTATTTGTAAAACAATGTTTGCATTCGTTCCCGCCTGCTTATTTATATAGAAATGAATTAAATGTTTCAGCTTGAATGATTTATTTATAATTTATTGAGATTTCAACAATTTAATTGCTGGTCTTTAGTTTTTGTTTGATGTTATTCAACGAAGCAGATGTTTAATTTTTATAAAGTACTTTAAAAATTTGGAAATGTGTAAATTTAAAAATCACTTTTGTTCCTCCGTACGTACGTATATTAATATTACGTAATTAATATTGTTAAAATAAAATAATTTTAATAATAAAATAAAAATGAGGAAATCATCTTATAAAACTAAAAAAAAGAAATATACTTTTGTAATTTTTTGATAAATTTGTAATTTTGTTTTAATGCGGTACATAAATATTAAAAGTTATGATATGTGTTTTACAGGAGTGGGAGTTTATATATCAAGAGTTGAAGAAGGTAGTCTAGCAGAAAGAGCTGGATTACGACCTGGTGATTCAATATTAGAAGTCAATGGAACCCCATTTACTGGTATCTCTCATGAGGAAGCCCTAAAGGTGAGAACGACTTACGTCATTTTACGTAAATATATATAGCTTATTGTAACTGGTAATAAATATGAAATTAATTTATTTTACCTTTATTTCGTCAATAATCATATTTATTATTAAAAAAAAAAACATATAATAAATTGTTTCCTAACAATTTATTTCAACTATCATTATATTAAAATACTATCTTTAACGTAAAAAAAAAAAAAAATACCTGTCGACAATGATAAACTGTCCAATTTATTCTTTGACATGTTCCATCTCATTTATTTCTTTTTGCTGTAAACTGTTAGAATGTAAAATGAGAAGAATGTAAAATGAATTTAATAAAAAAGTCATTCTATATCAATGATTAGAATATTATTTTAAAATAAAAATAATTCTTACACATTACTTTTAATTAACTAGAGTACCTTTACTTACTATAGGTACTAAAAGTTTAAATTATGCCCTCTAATTGCATTTTTAATGTTTTGTTAATTTTTTTATTTCCTTATATTCAAATGTTAGTAACTAAATAATTTTAAACCTAATATATTAATCTAAAAACTAAATCTTTTTATTCTGATTTTACAATTAAAATACTAATGAGTTAATTGCTGGGTACTATTATTTACCTGGATTGTTCAGAATTTTATAATATTATTACTTTCATGAAAGAGATAAATAATCTTCATAACTCTGAAATAATTTACACCTGACAGGTGATTCCAACCACTTGTTTCTATACTATAGAAGGAAAACTATGTACGCAATCTTATAAGATGTAATCATACTGTAATTTTTTTTATAAGGGTTGGCTATCATCTTCTACATTTGTGATTGTAAGCCAGGGTGTTTAGATTACGGAAAAGAGGGATGATGCAAAACCCTGATTTCATATTCAGATCCTCCTCATATAAATACGCTACGGCGCTAAAGATTTATTAGGTACAGAGTTTTTTATTCAAATGATCCATATTTATATTCACTTATTCGTGGAGTATTCTCTACTTGTTCGTGCAATAGTCTGTTTAACACGAAAAGTGTTATCTTGTTGACTTACATTTACCCTTTCTTAATATTTAGTATATTATATTTTGCATAAGTTAGGAGGTGCGATAGTCTTTTAAAGGTCTATTTCTTACAATAATGTGGATATTTAAGGAGCTTGGGTGTAGAAATAAGTTTGGATAGAGATGAGGATATGTATTACATAATGATCTATTTAATTATTACAAAAATATTTTATCAATTTGAGCGATTAGGTGTGTTTAAAAGCGAAAGGTGCGTTTTAAAACCTTGATTTATTATTATTTCCCCTTTTTAAACTGTTCGATGATGAAAATTGGTCTAAATTTATCTATTAAGTTGTAAGCATTTTCTTAATATCACAAAAAATTTTTGTCATAGGTCAACAAATGTAAATAAATTTTAATCTCTATAGCCTATTTCCTCTATCAACCTCTATATTAAGAAAATTGACACTATCTAACAAAAAAAAATGCTCATAAAAAGTAAATTTAACTCGTTAAGAGTATAGTTTTACCAATAAGTAAGTTAGGTTTTCAGATGATAAAAACAAGTTCATAAACATGAAAAATTTGTTTTTTACCTCAAAAATCATTTAAAAAATAAGTATTTTTGATTTACTTCTTACTCGGTGATTTATTACTATTATAATTCTTAAATGAATGAAGCTGAAACATAACAAAAGTAGGCACCAGTAAAATTCTATTATGGCTAATTTTGATCGTAGAACGTTATCAAACCAAATTACATGTCAAAGCCGGCCTCCATGGCGCGAGTGGTAGCTTCTCGGCCTTTCATCCGGAGGTTCCGGATACGAATCCGGTCAGGCATGGCATTTTCACACACGCTACAAATCTCCTTCCTCTGAAGAAATACCTAACGGTGGTCCCGGAAGTTAAAAAAAAAAAAATTACATGTCAAAAGATTACAAGCGACTGGTATCACAATTTGATTAAATGCCAGCAATTTCATCAAATTTTAAAATTATTCTGGAACGTAAAGATTCCTAGATAGATTCAGACAGACTGAAAGTACTAAAGATATTATTGAGTTTGTTGAAAACGTTAATCATGTTAAGCTAATTATTAAGAGAATGATATGAAACAGCATGTTAGAGATTTTGGTGATAAACTCCAAGATCTTAAATACAGATAGATGGTTCTTGCGTCAGTAACTTAATAAAATTTTGTTAGTAGTCATAATATTAATTAAGCTGTCTGTTCAAAATGTTGTCTACATTGAGTTTTTCATTACAACGTCTCTATCTACGTAAGTAATCACATTAAAAGCAATGTATTTTTAATGGACATATCGTTATGCGTAATTTCTTATTAGATGAGTATATATTAATATATTAGGGAAACAAGACTATTAAAATTAAAAAAATTCCTGTTAAATGAATCCAGTATGCTAATTTTAATACTTTTCGCTTAACAAATACTTAAAAGTAAATTAAAAAAAAAAAACGAAAGATTTTTTTAAAATACGCTTTTATTAAACATGTATATAGTAAGTATGTACTAAATATAGAAAAATAATGTCATTAAAATTTTAAGAAAGTTTAAATTAGGTTTGATTATTTATTTATTATTTTGGTTGTTGTTCAATTTAATTTTAATTATTTTGAGTTTCTTTACGGTTTTTATGTTTAATTTTTTTTATGTTGTCTTATAGGTTTTGTAACTTCGTGATTTTTTAAAATATATCCATGCGAATGAAAAGTATATAGGAAATTACTCTTTACAATAATCATCTACGTTCTTGTAGCATGAGATTAAAAAATTTTGATAAAATAATTGTCTTTATTAAATTAATCTTTGTTAATAGAAAGAAGAATTTTTAATAATTTTCTTTACAGTATTCATATAAAATTTTTTTTACGAATCATAAAAGTATGGGCAGTCTTTAATGATAACGTTTAAATAATTATTAATTACATTTTTATATGTAACAATTGATTTTATCTACATTAATTCAACAGAAATTCTGAACGTTTCTAAAATCTTATTGCACATCTATGGGTAGTTCATGTAATCGTTTCATTTTGTTGAGTTTTTCTAAATTTATGAAAATGTCTTGTACTTTTGGCAATGTAATCGTATATTTGGTATTGCACCCCATGGTTATCAAAGATAAACCCATCCATGGGATGCATTTTGTAAAGAAAATTATTCAATCCCTTGTTTCCATAAACCTAGAAGATTTTTTGTATGGAAAGTCAATTCACATTTAGTTTTCATTATCAAATAAAAAATATATCTTACCGTTCATTTTTTCTCACCCAGGTTGGAAGATTTTTGATTAACAGTTTTTTGTGTTATCGGCCCCCTTTTTAAGTAAATGTTATTTCACTCTTGAATAATTATCTTCACCGTTCTACTTGGTGGAGTGTTAATGTCTGTGCCTTTCATCAGAAATATTATGGGTTCGAATGATTGGGTCCATGCTAGTGACTGATAATTTTGACCGTAGGTTTTCGATTGCGGTGACTACTCTAAGATTGCGATATTTTCAGATGTATTTTTCATATGGTTCTTTAGATTTTTTCGATTTGGTTTCATAGAGTTTTAGACTAAAGTTTTTACACTTTTTAAACTTTTTAAACTAAAGTTTTATAAAAGGTAAATTATTCAATTTCCGACAAGGTTTTAGGATTTTTCCTGTAATTTTATTTTATCGTTCTTGTTACTATAGTGATGTAAAAGTAAAAGGTTAGATCCCAGTGAGGTATGGCATTATCACACACGCTACAAATCATTCATCTCATCCTCTGATGTAATACCTAACGATCGGGATTTCGGAGGTTAAAAAAAAAAAAAAATAAATAAAATATATATATATATATATATATATATAAGATTAAAATATACTAAGTAAGCAAAGGCTATAGTAAGTAGAGTTAGATAAATAAAAAAAAGTCGCCAAACAAACCAATAAGTTAAGCAAGTTTAAAAAATATTCACAGCTGATCTGTAAAATAAAAAGAAATACGTATAGTTTATGATTGATTTTTTTCACATTTGTGTCAAAGCATTTTTTTAAATAAAAAAAATTTCGAATAATTTAAAAACATTATATAAAGGAATTTCTATTGAAAAATGCAACAGTAATACATAAAACTGCACTATAATATAAACTGATTAAGGATTAAATTACCCTTACTGCAAAATAAAGAAAAATTATATATACATGGTAACCTTGAGTTTATTTCGTTAAATGCTTTGTATAAAATTATTATTTAAATAGCTATATTAAGTTATTCTACTACAGAAAATATTTTGGTAGATAAATAAATATTATATTGAAAAGATATTTTAATTTTTAAAATTATATACAAGAAATCTAAGAGGCAGTCGGTCAATTACAACCTGTTTTATTAGGGAATAATTTATTTCCAAGAGCAGATAAATGATTATTGATAAAAAAAAAAACTATAAACCTTTCATTGTGTTCCATTAACCTTATAAATAAAAGTAATAAGAATTATTTCACCTAATTTTCTTATAATGAAACTTCAGCAATGTATTTGATTATAGAAACAGAGAGGAAAGGGGTTAACCTTGATTTCTAATTGGCTGGATTCTGTTATCTGGGGGATTCCTGTAAAAGATTGATAAACTTATTTCTGAAAATTGAAAATATAAGTTGTCTACATCCTATCTTAAAAATTATTTTGAGATCATCTTAGTCATAAAATTATGATATTAAAAATAAAATTATACACAAATGAAAAAAAAAACAGCAAAACAGCTTGTTTCTAACATTACCTATGGTAGGGAACGGTTAATTTTAAATTACAATAATTACCGACATAAAAAAAAAGATTTCTTAAATTTCATTGTATATTTAATAAAAAAAGACATAGTGGTTCAATTTTATTGTTCTGGGATAAAACTAAAGATAGAATTGAATACAGAAAACAGGATGAACAGTTGACCTAGATCTCTTGCTTGCTCTGAACAATTGTTTAACATCTAAAAAAATTGTTAAATTTTCATTAAAATTTGATTTAAAACATTTTTTATTATTATTAATAAATATTTTTATTAAGTTTTGAGATATGCTTAGAGGATTTTATTCATTCATTCATTCATTTGTTATTCGAAGAATACTGAAACTATTAATTTGCTTAAAAAATTGAACTTAAATAACAAAGATAATAAAGTTTCGAGTGTTTTATTGCATTCTATTAATCTACTTATAAAAATAATGATTTAATTTGATTTTTAAGACATGAAACTGATGAAAATAATTAATTCCAAAAATGGGAGCGAAGGAATTAATACTAAATACTGATTAGCTTGAATCTGTTACCTAATATTTTATTAAAACTATCGATTAATTTTTATTGATCGACTACTTCATTAATAAATTGACGGTCATACATTTTTTGGTACGCGTCAAAATTTAATTCATAATTAAATCTCGATTAAGAAATACTCTAGTTTTTGAAAATCTGAATTTTTAAATGTAATAAATGTAATTGAAATAGAATATGAGTAAATTCTTTATATATATTTGTGTGTGAGTATAATTTCAACAGCTGCTTGGACAGCTGTTGAAATTTTACTCATGTTGAACTTCCCATGACTAACATGTTCAACATAGTTCTAAAGGCACAGATATTCGTAAACATTGTAAATATCATAGTAGTAATTATATTTCTTAACAGAGAAATCTATCTGTGAAGCTCTTTCAGAGTCTAGAATGGATTATGTCTAATTTTTATTATTATTATATTTGCTGCTGTATAGTAATACATATATTACAGTAAATACATATATAAATAGATAAATACATATATTACAGTAGTAATATATGTATTTATCACGGTTGAACATGAATATAGAAATTCATGAACATCCCTACAAAATTTCAGGTATGTTTATTATTAAAAAATATTATCATATTTCTTCAAAACCCATGAATAAAATAACATGGTTATACCGCAGAAAAGTTTTTTAAATTAGTATTCCCATTTATTTATTTACCGAAGTCAACGAAATAAGTATATACATATACTAATAACGAAATCCAATTATGTTTTTCCACTGTTCCAATAATTCACTGGTAATTTCCCGTCTCAAAAAAAAATTACGCTACAACGTAGATGATAAATATTATACAAAGGAATTTAATTAATTTGAAGGTGAAAAGACCCACAGAAATTTGAATTTTTAACAATAACTTTGATATTTTGATTTTTGAAGTTTCTTATACGAGCAAACATAATTTTAGCTGAACTTATTATTTACACTATTAATTTCAAATGCGTTAAATTTTTTTTCTCCTCCCCTGGATCGGACCTACAATTACATATAAACGCAATTCAAGGGAGGGACTGTTCACCCTAGTGGGATTTCGGGCGAAGGATAAGGACTTAAACCAGCGGTCGGGGAATCGGGGTAAATTACCCCAAATGGGGTAAAAATGAAATTTTTGGGGGTAAAAGTTAAACTTTTGTGAGTAAAAAGTATATATTTTTAATTTGCTATTTTATAAACCTGTTAGTATTTTCTTCAACTTAAACAATTTAGCGACATATGCAGGCCATGCCATCTCACTCCCCACCACTAGAGTGTTCTCGAGTTATATCTTTGCGAAGTAAAACACAGCCCCGGCTACCTGCTCAGTCCGTGCCATGCCGTCAAGATACAAATACATTGACGAGTCAGAGAGCGAGTTTT
>JAAAKQ030040416.1:0-12461 GCA_010016005.3 Zanna intricata
CGTCTTGGGCACAGAGATTTTTAAATTTTGCCGATCCATCCAGCCTTCTGCGGTTGACAAGGCCGCTTGCGCTCTTTATTCCAGTTGCCGTCGTGAGTTACCACGAACCAAAAAGAGGCAGTCATCGGCAAAAGCTTGGACCTTCTAGGGACCTCGTCTTCCGTTTTTCCGTCCACTAGCAGGGCGAGGTCATTCGCAAATCCGATGATGTTCACCCCTCCCGATAACGCAACCGAATAACTCCATCATATGCAATTTTCCACAGGAGGGGGCCCAGTACTGAACCTTGCGGGATCCCCGCTCTCATCTCAAACTCCTCCATTCCGGCGTCCGTATCGGCATATACTCTCTGGTCGCTTACGTGCTCCTGTAGAACATGCTGGAGCTGACCGGAGATTCCCTTCGCCTCCAACGCCTACCCTATTAGTTCCCAGGGTAGACTATTGAAAGCGTTCCTCATTTCCAATAGCACCGTGGCTGGTATTGTCCTGGTTCTTCGAGTCCCGCTCGCCGCCTGGTCCACAAAGCGCATCACCTCCTGAACTGCCTGGACCGTCGACCTGCCTTTCGTAAACCCGTATTGCTTGGGGGAAAGTCCTTCCCTCAGCTCAAGTTCCGCCGTCAGCCTTCGCTTGATGATCCTTTTGTATATCTTACCCAGTGTACTCAGCAAGCACACTGGTCGGAAGTCTCCAGGATCATCAGGCGACCGGCCCGGCTTTGGTAGCAGGACCAATCACACAGCCCTCCAGCAAGCCGGAAACGCGCCCCTCGTAATGGCACTGTTTAAAAAGTCCAGTACCGTCCACGGAAACCCATCAACTATCAGGCGAGCCACCGCACCCGGAATCCCATCTGGGCCCGGGCTCTTCTTGACGTTCACCTCTCCAGCAGCTCCCTGTAATTCCGGAAGGGACATCTGTCTGTCATCGTCCATGGACGCCAACCTCCAATCCACTTCCGGCAGTCTCGGGAAGAGCGAGTCTACTATGGCACGGATCTTATTTGTGGAGATAACCGGCAGCTTACGACCCAGCCTCTTGGTGACAAGTTTGTAGGACTGGCCCCAAGGGTCTTCCTGTAGTTGGTCGAGGAACTGCTCCATAACTCGCCCTTCTCCTTCCAGATTTCCCGCTTCAACAGTCATCGTTCCCGCCGGAGGGCTTCTCTCAGCTCTACCA
Source organism: Zanna intricata (assembly GCA_010016005.3). Classification (NCBI taxonomy): domain Eukaryota; kingdom Metazoa; phylum Arthropoda; class Insecta; order Hemiptera; family Fulgoridae; genus Zanna; species Zanna intricata. Next base: position 1,182 of record JAAAKQ030040416.1, read on the forward strand.
CCTCTCCTTCACTACCTCTCAGCCTCCGTAACTACTGCGGCGCTGGTAAGCTCTGCGCAGATGTTGAACGCTGGCTCGAAGCCTACCAATCTCAGCGGTTCACCAGTACACTCTCTTTCTGGGACTTCGCCGCGACAGAAGTACTTCTCTGCACGTTGTCTTCACCATGTGATCAAGTATTTCCAGGTCCATGGGATATTCCTCGGCGAAAAACCCCACCAGCCTGCCCGGAGTCCATCAAGATGCCTCTGCTCGACGAACCACATCGCCTTCCTCTCAGCAGGCTGCGGGCCTCCAATCTACTTGCGGATCCCCCAGTAGTCGCTGCCCTGTTCCACCTCCAATACCCCGTAGTCTACCACTCGTCTCGTCATTGATTCCGAAACGTAGACGTGGTCGATGACTGAACCCCGATCCCCTCTCCAAAAGGTGGGGAGTCGTCGTTCAGACACACGAGGCCTAGAGAGGAGGTTAGCCCAGCCAGGGCTTCCCCTCGCCTGTCTGCCTCCATCTTCCACATGCTTGGCGTTGAAGTCCCCCAGAATTAGCCTCGGTTGAGCCAGTCCTCGCAGGTCCTCTCCCAGGTCGTCTAAGAACTGTTCGAATCCAGCCTACGTAGAGTTGGGAGAGATGTAAAAACAATACACATAGCTCCCCCCCCTTAACATGACGAAGACCTCACTCTGATGGTACTCGGAGAGAGCGAATCTGCCTGTAAGGTCTCTCAACACCACATCATTACGGCGATCCTTCCACCATCCTTAATTGTTTTCCACCAGTCTGCGGTTTGGTTCAGCTACCAGAACCAGATCTATACTGTCGACATAGCAGATTCCCACAGGAGATCGTGAGCGATCCCGCTTCTGTTGGCATTATGATACAACTTCATGAATTGGCTGCAATGGGGCGGCCTCCGCATCTATCGTTGCCAGATCCGTGGCTAACCTGTCCACATTTTCCGCACTGCGTGGGCTCCCGGCATTCCCTCTTTTTGTGGCCCGCGCCTCCACAGTTGTAGCAGGACTTGGATCTGTCCGGCCCTTTACAAGCTGCTGCCATGTGCTCTTCCTCCCAGTACCTGTAGTATCACGGCCGTTCTTCCCTTAGGAAGACCCTACACGACTGCCACCCGATCTTCAGCCTTCCAACTGTCAACAAGACGTCCGCCGCTCTTCTGGGCAGCACCACCGGCGAATTCTGGGACTGTCTATAGGCCGGCCGCAGGGAGGTGACCTGGATCTCCGAGGCTGTCTGCGGGATGGCCTTCCGTACCGCAGTCAGGATTTCTTCCCTGGTGACCTCACATTCAAGGCCCCTAACATGGACTGTTGTTGGTATAGCAGTCCTGCCTCCTTCGGCGATTCTAACTCCTTGCAGTCGTTCTTGCACTCGTGATGCAAGAGTCTCCGCTTTACCGCCAGCGTTCCTTATTCAGAATTCAAGGCCTTCGCCTCGGCCCTTTCTGACCGATACGACCACTCCAGCCAGTCCCTCTCCGGCCTCCGTTTTTACCTCCTTCAGCAGTTGGGCATACGAGAGCCCCTCCTTCCGTATGGTGACAGTTTTGGTCGCCGATTCTTTCTGCATGAATGGCCTGCAACCTCTTTCTTTGGCCACGAAGAGCTTCCTCTCGCATCCGGCTTTTCGTGCCAGGTACTCTTGCAGTCTGTGCACCATGTGTGCCGCCTTTCCCACCGCGACACTAACAGGAAGCGGTGCACCAGCTGCAGCCTCAATCCTGTTCAGACCATTGACGATATGTCCGGCCACCTCCTTATCCGCTAGTCTGGAGTCCAGCACCAGGATGAACGTTTCCCCCGTTCCGCCCTGCGCGTCTCCTAGCAGGACCTCTACCTTTGCAGTGTCCCTAAGGACACAGCTCGGGGTGACCTTGCCCGCATTAAGCATGCGGCAAATGCGGGGGCCTCATCGCACACTCTCTTCGAGTGCTCACTCTGTTTGTTCGCACTTAGGTCCAGAACCATGGCCTTACTTCCCCTTTCCCCCGGTTCAGGAAGGCCGCTCTTCAAAATTGTTTGCCGGAAGTCTTCCTCCGGCCACCTCAATAAGATAAGCTCTGGTAATATTTCTTCAGCAACCCCTGCCTCAATTTGCTCAAGAACATTCGCCGCCTCAACCACCGAAGTATCTTTTTGCTCCCGTGGAGACAAGGCGACATCCGTCTGCGACCCCGTATTCAACGTTTCAGCCGGTGCCAGACTCCACAAGAGATAATGGCATCCACCTTCTTATCTATAATCCCTGCGGACTCCTTGATCTCACGCTTGGTCTTGGTGTCCGCTATCAACCCCAACAGTCTGGTGACTTCATCACGGAGGTCGTCAAGATCCTGACGCAACTTCCGTGGTTGTACCTGCATCTCATTTCCATGGCCCAAGTTTTCGGAGTCACAGCTCCGAGTGCCCCCACGCCGAGGCCTCTTCCTTGTCATACTCCGCAGCTGCTCAGTAAAATTGTATATATATATTCCAAAATTTACATATATAACATAAAATCAGATATATAAAATTAAAAATTAAATATATAAAATTAAGATAATATATATAGTAATATATATATATTTCCCTTTTCTTCTCTTTCCGAGTCCGCACGCGGTAATTTAAAAATTTCCACTATTATCAAGCCGAGTGCAAAGAGATAGTTGCACTCGGTAGTGTGGCTGGACAAAAACGGCGGCGGCCAATTTTGCCTGGAATGTTAATGGCGGCCGGAAGTCGCCTTCCCGCACAAAGCACGTGTTTTTATTTAATAGAACTAAAGCTGTTTTTCTCACTGAAAAAGTACTTAACACACTAAAAACGGTTCTGTCCGAATACTACTAACTGTTTCTAATTATTAGTTAAGAGTTTAACGTGAAATAATCCTAAATTAAATAGTTATTCACTAAGTTGCCTACGCCATGTGGTCTTATAGGTCAACCTTTAGTCTACCAGTTTTTGTTTTTTTAAATTAGGTCTAAAACTTAATACTAAGGTAATTGTAGCTATGCATTAATGTTGAAGACAAGAAATAACACTCACTGCACCTGATACTGTTGTATAACACTGAACTTAACCTAATTTTAATCCATCCTGCTTGCTTCTCCACGTGGTTGAAACTAAAACACTTATAATTATCGTTCCAACCGGTCGATTTTCACTATTTATACGTCTATTTAGTAGCAATAACGCGTACTATCACTCAAACAAATTTAAATCGGGAAACTAGGAAAAAACCACACAAATTAACAACACTCGGGCGCACACGCAACACTACCGGTACGGACGTATCGACATAACCTAACGAACCCGGTTGTGTATACGTCTGTATACCTATTTATTTAATTCTCATACGTTGCTATTAGTTTAGTTTAACGCATTAGAAAAATTCTTATTATATCCATTATTAGCTGACAAAAAAGAAATAAAAGCAAGGGATAAAATATATAGCAGAACTATTAAAATGCTCAAATATGTTACCTAGCAATTTAAGGTTAAACCATAATAAATTACGTTGAATATTGTAAAAAAAATTTAACAGAATTAAATACATCCAAAAATAAAAAAATCCCCGACTAAATTCGTTCAGAAATATAGATTTTTTTTAGTTCGCTAAACTATCAGGTGGCTGAAACATTTCAGTTATTATCTAATTTTCTACATATCGGGAAAATAGACGTCTATTTTCCCGAAACTTCAGTTTTCGTAAATGAAGTAACATTTGCTAATTCATATTAAAACCATAATTTTTACTTCTATGTATGTACAAGGAAGAATTGTAATCGCGAAAAATTTCGGTTTTCAGATTTTATCGGAAATATCCATTCTGACCATCCCTGAATCCATTTTGACTATTTCGGCATGAAGTCTGTACTTATGTACGGACTTCGTAACCCCATAACTCAAAAAAAGGATTACTTTTGTAACATCTAGTTGTGCAGCTCCCCTTTTGATTGGAATCTACTGAACCAAAAGCATCCGAAAAACACAAAATTCACAAAAATTTGAATTTTTTACTATTTTTAACTGCAGTTATAAGCCCTCATTGAGAGCTTTTCAACGATATATCATAAGTGGTACTTCTGTTCAGTGGTTCGAGAGTTAAAGACAAATAAACGTTTAATTATTGAAATATTTGGATCTTACAACGTCACACATCGTTTCGAATCAGACTTCATCTCCTTTTATTTTTAACTTTTTTTAAATTTAAATATATTGCTATTTTAATAATTGTTAACCTGTGATTGTAAAAAAAAATACGATAAATAATAATTCAATAATAAATAAAAACATGAAACAAATATCTAAGTTATTAAAATAAAATTTTATGCACTTTTCATTTTTTTTTAAATGTCTATTGTAATTTAATAGGCGTATAAGGAATTCATGTGGTGTTTACATCAGAATTTTATAAACATTTTTAAACCAGAATAGTATCTAAGTTGGTATTAAGATCTAATTTCATATATTTTAAATTCATGATTATGCTTTATTAAATTTTTTATGGAATTTTATACATACGTTTTTATGTAAAATAAAAATGATTTCTTTAATTCAGCACTTTTACTACTGGAATATTAGTTTTCATTTTTGTTAACTGTCTTTAATATATAGCTTTATATATCAACAAAAGAAAAAAAAAAAATAACTTCGCCTTTTGTTTATATAAAACAAAAGACAAAGCGAGAGATGAAAATATTCCAAAAGAATGTTAACAATCAAGTGGTGGTTATCGAAAATTTTCTTGTTAAAATAGAATTTATATTTATTTTCTATTGTGAATTAGCTCACACAGATTTTCAATTCAGTGATAGGATAGTTGGGAAGGCAGAATTTGAATATGATATAAAGAAGAAAAGGTGTAATATATAGAAACCTTTCTACATTTGCTTCCATTAGTTTTTATTATTAGAGAAAAGAAGGAGTCAAACAACAGTTTCCTTCTATTATTTATTCTCTACTGGAAATTTTATCTGGCCCAGAAATTTAATTTACATATGAGTTTAAACATTAATATTTACATAATAAAATATTTTTTATTAGTATAAATAACAAGAGTATTTGTTACATTGTTTAATGCTAAAAGGACTGAATTAGTTTTCAGAAAAAGACAAAATTATTTTTCTAATTGTAAGATTTTTTTTTTTGACAATGAGTTGCGAAGGAATGCATTTCCGCACTCCCAATCATCATGGGGTTCTGTCGGACTCCAAACCAAGGAGTCGCAGCTAGTCAAGTGACTAGCCGGGACCGCCCCAGCTAGTCAAACCCAGCGAACTAAAAAGCCTGGCTGACCGACTAAGCAGACTCCACAGCCTACCCCCGATCGACTAAACCTCCCTCACCGGTCTTCTTCCCCGCCCAAAGACTGGACCCGCAATAAAGCATAACGCAGTCTCGGCGGGATTTTCTGGAATCTTCTATCTTCTATTGGATATGATGTCAACACTCATCTTCTCCACATACAGAGGAGAACAGAAAACACTTTCTGTTTTCCTCTGTACATAACAGAGGAAAACAGAAAAAACGCACTCAACTAATCGACCATAATAATAATCGACCATTCACTCAGCATTCCAACCTGTGGTATGTGTTTGTGTAAGTGTACCTGTCAGTGTGTGTTCACGTCTGAGAGACCAGAGTCCTCGTACATCATCATCGCCCACCCCCAGTAATGACGAATGATGATTCAGTCCTTCTCCCTGACTCCTTCGTGTCTGTGTATACGACCCCTCACCCCAGTCAAAGAGGAAGGAGTCCCCGTGCTTCATTACTGCACCCCATCACCATAGAAGACGCGATGCAGCTCCGCAGAGAGCTGTCCTCCCCCCCATGACCATTCTTCTCTTCTCAGTTGTCCCAGTCATCCTCTTCAGAGTTCTTCAACCGCAATACTGCCGTCACATATCCTCTAATTTTCTTCCATCCATCTAGTCCTTACATTATAGTTGTCATAAATTCTTCTGAGGTGGTCTCCACTATTTCCCAGCGCAGTTTTTCATCAGTCCAACGATCACAATACATAAAAGTATGTTCCACAGTATCTAATTCTCCGCAATATAGGTAATTAGGCCATTGCCTCCTGTGGAAACAGCACAAATACTCATTAAAGGTCCCATGGCCAGTGAGGATCTGGGACAACTAGAAGTCCACATCCCCATATCTCCTCCCCAGCCAGTGACCCAATACCGGGATGAACCGCCTTGTCCAGACTGCTACCGACGCGGATTCCCACACTCTTTGCCAGTCCTTGAAAAGACGTGCCTTTGCTACCTCCTTCCTTTTCCCGTTTCAGACACGTATGCCTTCTTCTGCAATTTATTTGTAAACTGAATTATTCAAACTTAACTCCCTAATTCTTATCCACTACCTAAATCAGGAACTTTATCATAATTCAGAATAATTTTGTATGCAATAGTCTTTAACTAATTCTTTTTTTTTCTTGTCCATTTCTTGTCCTGTGAAGTATTCAATACAATCGTTCACAGAGCATAAATAACAAAAATAACTGCTTCCCTGAGATACAGGAGGTAATCCCACTTAAAAATTAAAAAAAAAGAATAAAATTAGCTAGCATCCTCTTCGGCCGAGCTATTTATATTACTTTCGTTTCCCGTCGCGGTCAGAGGATTTCAAAACAGACAGCCTCCATCTTAAAAATGTTAGTTAATACTGGTTACCCGACTTTGAAGAGGTAAAAAATTTATTTTTCCCGGTTCTTAGCGTTACTTGACAAATACCACAAGGAGGTGAGTGTAGTACGTTTCCCGTTTCTCGGTTTTTTTAATTTTTTAATTATTTTTATTTTATGTTTTTTTAATCATGTAACCGGAGACAGGTGCAACCAGTCGAGTCGCACATACAATAAAGTGGCTAGTTGGTTATTACAACACAACAATGGCGCCGTACAACTGACGCCCCTTAAAAAATTTAAACTAAAAAAGAAAAGAAGATGGTTTTACCATCTTCTTCATCTTTAGAAGATGGTATTTACCTGAAGAGGATTTAAAAACAACAGTCTAATGAAAATCTCGTTTAATATAGTCAGAAATGGGGAAAATTTGCATTTATTGTTCAAAATTTTTTACCTTTCTTCATCTCTTTCAAGGTCGGATTTCGAAAAATCTAGAAAATTTTTTTTTAGATATTTAAACGAAAATTATACACTCAAAGAGCAAGTTAACTTCGTTTACCGAGAGATTTATAAAGATAGCCGGATTTAAAAATAAATTAAAAATCCATTTTAACTCTTTAAACTTAGAATTTCAAAAAATCCTTTCTTATTTTGCACTTACACCGTAAGAAAAATACGTATACAGATTTTTATCAATTTATTTTAGCAGTTTTTTCTGCGTGTTGAATGACTCAGTTAATCAATCTGTTAGGACAAGGTGATTTGTAGATACAGATAATATAAATGTAATATAACTATATTATAATTTAAAATATATATATAAAAGTTGTTTACCATATTTTTTGTCAAAATCTTTTTTAGCGTAATAAATTTGTAAAAATCTAGTAACAGAGCGTGGAGTCCTTATTCAAAGTTCAGAAATAGTAACTGTTTCAATTCTACTTAGTCTTATTTCGTTTGTGATATCAAATGTTCATTACCAAAACTTTTAACTACAAACAATTTCCGATCAATACAGAGCAAACTTCTAGCAAAAGGTTTTTTCAAAAAATTGTTATAAATTATTTTTCATTTGATTCATTTTATACATTGTATAATGTAAATGTATTTCATTATAAATGAAATATAATTATAAAAATTATAATTATATTTCATTTATAAATTCATTTATATATTGCATTTCATGCATCTTCTATTGGTGAATTGAATAAATGCTGATGATAATCGTGTCATCTTTTATTAAACATTCCCCATTTAAAAACTGAAATATGTTTGAAAAGGATACAAAGAATAAGGTTTTTTCTATTATTCTTGTAAAATTTCATAATGAGCGAGAAAGTACAGGAAGCTATTATTTCTTATGAAGAGGTGTAAATTTCCATTGTAGGTATTTTAAGTTAAGACATGAAACACAAGTGAAGTTAGACCTATCAACAATATCACTCAATCCACCACAGTACTGATTGCAGTAATGTAATTAACATCTACCTTGTTGGAGAAAGATCTGACTGATATATATTTTCTTACACAGGTGCTTTACATGGTTCAAAACCGTAAGTAATACAGGGACATAGTGTCAAATAACAAATTGTGCAAAATAATAATTAACATAATAAATATCAATATTACCTTTGATTTTTTAATTGGTTATCTATAGGTTAGAGTTTGTTGTCGTATCCTTAATTATAAAGAAAACATTTTGTAAGATACATTTATAACCAAAGGAATTGTAGTATAAAAATATCATAAACATTTAACTGTCGTAGAATAATTTAATATTCGTACTATTTAATATATTTAAAAACGACTTACTGAGTTTTGCACAAAGTATAATTTATTTTATTACCCAGTTTAAAAATCATAATCAAAGAATACAGAAAGGTAAAAAGCCAGGTGATACTGTAAGATATCAGTAGATTATATCATGGTTAAGCAAAAAATAGAAACAACTCGTCAACTGAAAAGCATATCCATCAGTGATAGCGAACATAATCTAGTGATAATGGATTGTAGATTGAGGTTTATAAACATGAAGAAAAGGTGTCATGAAAATCGGTGGAATTTAATAAAGCTTAAGGAAGAGGAAATGTAGAAGATTGTTGAGAAGGGCATCGCAAGAGGTCTGAGTAAAAGATAAGTTAAAAATGTAGAAGAAGAATGGGAGAATGTTAAAATGGAAATTCTTGCATCAGAACAAGCAAACAGAGTCGGAACAAAGAGAGCTGATAGAATATGAATATGGAGGTATATATTACAGCTGATGGATGAGCGTAAAAAGTATAAAAATGCTAGTGAAAATGAAGAAGGTAGCACATATTAACAATTAAGAACCACGATAAACAGGGAGTGAAAATTAGGAAAAAAAGAGTCAATTAATGAAAAGTGTTCATAAGTTGTAAAGAAATGATTATTGGTAAAATTAAAGGAACATATAGGAAAATGAAGTAGAATTTGTGGTACATAAGTTAAAATCTAATAATGTGTTAAATAAAGAGGGAATGCGATCTATATTAGGAAAGAAAAGATAGATGGGTGGAATATACTGAAGAATTATATGGAAGAAATTAATTATAAATTGGTGTTATAGAAGAAGAAGAGGAAGTGGAAGAGAATGAAAAGGGAGATACAATATTGAGCTCTGAATTTAATAGATCATTAAAAGATCTGAATGGCAGAAAGACTCGTAAGAGTGCCTAGTAACTGCACATTTCATGTGAGGAAGCAATATAGATTTTACAAACTGGTGTAATATTTGCGCAAAAGAGAACTTCAAAAAAGTGTTATTTTCATAATACCAAATAAAACAGGAACAGATAAAGGTAAACCATACAGAATAATTAATTTAACTACTCGTGCATAAAAAATTTGTAGTAAAATTCTGTACAGAAGTCATGAAGGGGAGATTCGATGAATTATCAGGAAAAGACGAATTTGTTTTCAGAAAAAATATGGAGACAAAGTAAAAACTTTAGCGCTACATTAATAATAGAAGGAAGATAAAAGAAAAAACCCAACATACTTGGCATTTATAAACTTCACTTATAAAAGATAATGTAGACTGGAATAAAGTGTTCAGCATATTAAAAAATTTACGTTTCAAGCTTAGAGATAGAAGAATGACTAATATTTACAGGAACAAAACTGGAACAGAAATAATCAAAGAGCATAAGAAAGAAGCAGTAATAAAAAATTTACATTTTAATGTTACATTTTACATTACATTTTACATTTTTTACATTACATTTTATCCGTTACATTTTAATCTTTACTTAGAACTACCAGTTAATGATAATGAACAGTTTAGATCCAGAGTAACAGTGCAAGGTGAAAAGCTAAAGATACTACGATCTGCTGATGATATAGGCATTCTAGCTGAGAGTAAAAACGATTTAGAAGAAAGAATGAATGCAATTGATAACGTCCTTCGCAAAAACTACTTCATGAAAATAAACAAGAACAAAGTAATGAAATGTAGTTGAAATAAAGTAGATAGACTGAATTACTAGAGATGGAAAACGGGAGCGATATAAAATTCCGAATAGCACAGACGAAAAAACTTTTTGTCAGAAATATAAATTACTTACATGAAAAATTAATGTAAAATTTGAAAAGCATTTTTTAACGTATATTTGGATCGTAGAATTATATGGAAGTGAATCTTAGACGATCGAAGCGCCTGAGAAGAAAAGATCAGAATCTTTTGATATGTGGTGCTATGGGAGAATGTTCCAAATCAGATAGGTAGATAAAGTAAAAAATGAAGAGGTGTTGGCGGCAAATTGATAAACAAGAAGCATTTGGAAAAATTTAATTAAAATTCGAGACAGACTTATAAGCCACATTAGGGCATCCTGGAATAATCCTGGAATTGGTATTGGGTGGACAGTTGATGGGAAAAATTATGCAGACAGGTAACTTCTGGTATATGTAAAACAAACTGTTAGGAATGTAGGATATAGGGGCTGTACCCGAAATGAAACGACTGGCACTGGACAAATAGACTGAAGGCATAATATATATATATATATATATATAGAAGGTAGTTATCGGAAGTCAGAAGAGAATTCATCTTTTGTTTCGTTTGTTTTATAATTTTTTCAATAAATTTTATCAATAGATTATATATTCGTTTTCCTAATTTACTGCAGGAGTTATTTCTTATTCGATGGAATCAATAGGATATAACTTATTTATTTCTTTCAATTTAATATAACATAGTTTTTTTAATTATTTTTTTTTATGGTAAACATTAAAATTTATTCAACGATGAAGTATACAGTTAATGAGTTTTATTATGAATATTATAAAATTAAAATAAAAAAAAAGTTAACTTCAAAGCTATCTGTTATTTTGTTTTAGTTTATTACTATTTTTTGTAATTAAAAAGCAATACTTTTTTTTATATCTGATGCTGATTTTTCATTGATCTCTCATATTTGTAGAGGATTTATGAAATTAATTTAGCTTTTTGTCAGCAAGTTACGATCATATGTTACATATTAGAGATAACAAAATAAAAACACACTAATTTGTTAAAATTTGTTGTGATAAAAAAAAGGTAACATAAAAATAGCAATGTTTGTGTTAAGGCAAAACTTCAATTTTATCTTTATAGACAGCGCTCTCTGCGAAAAATTGGGTCAATCA
>JAAAKQ030040438.1:0-16742 GCA_010016005.3 Zanna intricata
AGTATGCCGGCCTCCGTGGCGAAGTGGTAGCGTCTCGGCCTTTCATCCGGAGGTCCCGGGTTCGAATCCCGGTCAGGTATGGCATTCTTCACACACGCTACAAATTCATTCATCTCATCCTCTGAAGATATATTTAACTGTAGTTCCGGAGGTTAAACAAAAAAAAAGAACTGGATGAATTTGTTATTAAAAATATTTTGGCCTTTTTTTTATAAATGGTTTAAAGAGTTTTGAGATTAGTTTGTAAAAGATAATTAACTTTTATTTGTGATTAGTTATGAAATTTAGTGTAATTTTTCTTTTTGTAATTATCTCATCTGTTTAGATTTATTAGTATTATTAACTTGTCCAGAACACGGAACCTCTCAACTTATACGACGTTATTTTTGCCAAATAACATATTTCTATTAGAATTTTAAAAGGTTAAATATTTCAGTGCAACATAAATTGGGTAGTTGATCTATTAATTACATTTATATTGGTAATACTTTTATGTTACGAATACTTGAAGTTGAAATTGCGTGTCTTTTTTCTTTAATTTCTGTCGTGTCATTTAATCAAAGATGATTTTTTTTCATTTCTATATTATTTTATCGTTGTAATATTGCAGTGAATGTATAATAGTTTAGCGTTTATCCATGTATAACGCAAAGTGGGACACAACAGTACAAACTATGGTGTAGGTCGCCGGACAGGGTGGGAGTTCGGAGGATGCACTTACTCATTCATTCATTCGTTCATTCATTGCTACACATGTACTCATTGAGATAAAGGTTTGAATGAATGAATGCCCCTCCGTTTGGATACTTGCGCTAATGTAAATACTGAAACATATAATGATCGCGCCCACATTTTTCTATAGAAGTTGTTTCTATGTGAGTAGGTTGACATAAACTTTTCTCGCAAAAATTGATTAAATAATTATTTTTTCAAACAGTTTCTGGAATTTTTACATAGAGATTTTCAGAAATTTTGATTATATGTAATGTGCAATTTTCAGTTAAGGAATTTGATGAGATTTTTTCTTAGAAAAGATTGTTTTATTAGTAACAGTCAGCTGTTAATTTCACCGCCGAACATTTACTGCTATAACTTTCCTGTTAAGTTGTAGGTCTAGCTTTCAAAAATCCTGTTGTAGGTACAGGTTGCTTTTATTTTAAGTTAAATGTCATTGTTTACTCATGATCTTATATGTCAGAATATAATTATAAATAATGAATATGTACTTAATAAAAATAGTTAAAGTAATTAAACAAATTGTTTTTAATTACTAGCGGAAACCATGTTTAAGAAATTTAAGAATAGTATAATTTTAAATAATAATAATCTTAAATTTAATTTAACACCATCGTTTAGAAACAGTTAACCTTGTCCCAACGACAGCAAGATTAATTAATTAATGTCTAGCCTGTATGATCACTGTTAAAAATAAAAATTTTCTTTTTTATTTTTATAAATTGCGAAATTTTTCACAGATTTACTTTTGGAATTTACTGCAAAAAATTGATCTAACAAAAGACGCCCAACAATGTCGTTTCACAAAACTAGTGTCAAGCCCTTGATGCGTACAGTTGACTTTTGCGTGCTCCGTTTATTCGTTATTTTTCTGTATATTCTGTACCTCATAATTTCGTTGTTTTTCGTTCTTTTCCTAGTTATTTAGCTGTTTTGTGTTGTTTTGTTCAGATATATTACGTTTTGTTGTTTCGTTACGTTTTTTTATTTCTCTACTATGTTTTGTTCTGCGTTTTTCGTCAAGCGTTTGTGATTTGTTACGTAATTTGTGTATTAATTGACATTATTTTTATTAATAACTGTTTACTGTTTTGTTTTTGTTTAATTTAATTTAATATTGCCTCCTGTCAGTGTGGCAATATTTTCCTTTTCACTTAGACGATGTTTTCATCCCATAACCTTCTCAATTAAGTTGTGGACTATGACCGAGCCAGATCGGCCCAAGGACATATCCCCTCTTGTTGGGGAGGTTTTTTCTCCTTTAGCGGAAAAACTGTCTGGACGGAGAGGGGCATCGCGGATTTCGGTGCGTGAGGTCCCCTCAGTTTGCATTGGGAGCGATAGTTCTGCAGAGATGGATATAGCGGAATTTCGGTGTGAAGAACGACTGTTGGAAAGACGCAGAAAAATAACGAATAAAGAGAGGTCGGCAATGCGGCAGTGACGGGCTGTTGATTCACCGGTTTTAGTCGCAGTCTGGATTTGACACCTGCCTTGGCACTGGATATAGCGACAGAGGCTGACCACCCGAATCACGTCTCGGTGTTCCAAAAAGCGCCATGGATTTGGGACTAGGCTCGTTCGAGTAAATTGAAGACAAGCCAAGACCTTGTTGTTTAGTCATCTGATCGAGACTTGTCTGGGGACCGATGTCAATTTTTGACATCGGTCACACTGATTACGCCCTCATAATTGATTCGGTGGCCGGGGACTGGGAGGTGGCCTCTATTTTCATGAAAGATGGGTTCAGTTGAATACTTTGGTCGACCGGTCGGGAAGAAATGTCTTGTACATCTGTTGATGTCAACACTGAAGGATGTCGTCCGGAAACGACCGCTAGGTCCGCCGACGACGACAGTGGTGATTAAAACGGTGGGAAAACCTAGCCGATCTCCTATGCACAGTAAAAGAAGCTGTGTCGCCAGGTGAAGTCGGGGGTCCTCTCCGTGCGTAATGGGCAGGGGTGAGGACCTCCATATCCGGGTATGGCCTGATAGTGGTACGGCTGAACTAATTAGTGAGGAGATTTCTACAAAGATCGAGGGCGCCGTGCTTGTTAGGACGTGGATGTACTAACTACTCAGGATGAGTTCGTTAAGGATTTTCAGAAAGTTAAGGGAGAGTCAGGTGCGACACAAATAGTCACTGAGGCCGTGCTGCTCATCCTGGTGGAAAAACTATTGATCGATGGACGTATTGAACGGGTAGCTTGTAAAATTATGAGACGCGCAGCCGATGACCTTTGTTTACGTTGCTGGAAGCTGGGCCATAGAGCCAATTCCTGTACTGAAACAGTCCGTAGTGGCGAATACTTCACCTGTGGCGAGGCCGGTCACCTACGGAAGGACTGCTGGCGGGAGGCTCGGTGTCTTTCCTACAGCTCGCATGGAATGCACCCGTAGATCGGGGATGTAAGACTTCACCTGCACCATGAAGATGAAACATCTGCTTAGCACTGATGGGTGTTTATGGAAGATAGCCCCCTCCAGGAGGGATGAGAAGCTCTAATGCCCCACCACCAGTAATTGGACGGAGACTCCTTTGCAGCACCTGTGGGGGAGGGAAAGTAAGAGCGTATTCCCGTGAGGGATCCCCTTGGGGATTTCCCATTATAGACAGGTTTAAAGACCGGAGTCTCAGTAAGGGTTCCCTTTGGGGGCCCCTCATTAGAGGAGTAAATAGAAACCATGTCCCGGCTATCTGGGTGAGACTTTGTTCCTAACGAAGTCGTCTTGAGGCGATGGCATCTTTCGAGTTGTGTTTGTGCTTAGTTGCGGTTCCAGCCCCGAGGGCGGGGAAAATCAAGACGTAAAAAAAATGTATAAGCCATTAACATATTTTAGTGATTTTTAAGTGCGTATTGCAATGTTAAATCTGGTTTTTTGAAATTTACCGTTTCATTTAAGCGAAATTCAGAGTGAAGACCATGGTTTCCCTTTGAGTTCGATGTTGGCCAGTACTTAGTAAAGACTTTATTTAGAACAAATCATTCGGTGTGCACCTTTTTTATTACAAAGAACAACAAACGACATGAAATTCTGCGCTTTGGAAAAGATATGTGTGTATTGAAGTGGAAAGCTGGGCTCAGTATTTGTCTGTTTGTAGTAAAATCAGTTCAGTGACATTTTCATTAAGGTTGCTTAGTTCCCTTGGTATTTTTGTTTGAAATGACATGTTATAATATGTTTTCAAATACGAGTATATTATGTTACGTCACGTTACGTTATTAGATATGATATGTTATATTTTGTGGTTGTTGCACAGGTTATTATTTATAAACATATTTGTTATTTAAATAAATCTAACCTTTAAACAATTTTAATGCGAAACTAGCATTGAGGACTATTTATTTAGTTATAATTAGATGTATCGGTATTAAATATTATTCTGAACTGGTGTCGAGGAGGAGAATGTAGATTAATGAATAATTTATATACTGAAAATGTAGATGCGTATTGTATGAGTATATTCGTATATTGATTTTAAAATAATAACATCAGTTTGAATTGTAAACAGATCCTATTAACGTTTCTTGTTGCAGTAAAGTGCCTATTTAATTGAAGAAACTTACTTTGTATTAATAACTGAATGTATTTTATAAATTTACATAAGTTATTTACTGTTTCTTGTTACAGTAGTGTTAGTTTTTCATTCTATCGCATTATTTAATATTTTTTCCTGATTTTTTAATGGTACGCATTGGAATCCTTCTTTTTAAAACTGAACATGGGGCAAGTTCTTAAATTCTAGAGTAGAGAAACAGTGGATATAGGTTTACAAAGAAGAGCAGATAGAATATTCAGGTGACAAATTCTAATGAAAGGAACGACCACAGGATTGTTAATGCGACAGATTTCAAGATAACATGGTCTTTGTTAGAAGTTTAACTTTATATTCGTACGTGATACGATGCAGGATAATACACTGCTATGTAACAATAAAATTTAAGTATATGCAAAGTAACGTATTATAATACATTACTATGTTGTGACTTACACGTAATTGTATAACGTAACATAGTGTTTGAAACTAAATTAAATTACAATGTTACACTAAAAAATAGAAATGTTTATTATATGAACAGATTGGTAAAACTGGAGTGCCATGCTTCCTATAAGTTACTAACATATGAGTAACTTGAACCTATTGAAACTTCAGCTACTTTCGTTACAGATTTTTTGATTTCGTAGAATTTGAGTAAATTTCCCTATTTTCTCCTAAAAATATAAAGGATAGACCTGAATTCAAATTTTTATGGTTTTCAATGCGAAATAAATTTAAATTTTTGTTTATCAGAATAAGGCTGTCTTTATTTGTTTAGCCTCCGGAACTACCGTAAGGTATTACTTAAGAGGATGAATGAGGATGATTTTTATGAATGTGAATGAAGTGTAGTCTTGTACAATTTCAGGTCGACCACTCTGAGAAGTATGGTTACTTGAAACCCAACTACCAATGAACACCGATATACACGATCTAGTATTCAAATCCGTACCTTTACTAGAATTTGAACCTTAGAACTCTCGACTTTGAAATCAGCTGATTTGCGATGTCGCGTTAACCACTAGACCAGCCCGGTGGGCTATCAAAATAAGGCTATCGAAAGCTATCAATACATAACGATTACCTCTCTCTCTCTCTCTTTTTTTTTTTTTCTGTTTAGTCTCCGGACCACCGTAAGTATTACTTCAGAGGATGAATGAGGATATGTATGAATCTAAATGAAGTGTAGTCTTGTACAGTCTCGGTTGACCATTCCTGAGGTATGTGGTTAATTGAAACTAAACCACTAATGAACATAGGTATGCACGATCTAGTATTCAAATCCGTATAAAAAAAATTGTCTGCACTAACCTTAGAACTCTCGACTTCGAAACCAGCTGATATGTGATAACAAGTTTAACCACCAGACCAATCCGATGAGTTCCATAACGGCTATATAAGACGATTTACCCTTATCTTAGGGTAAATATACCTCTTTTTGTGGGGTATATTTACTTGAAGATTTTACTGTAATCACACCTAGTCTAGTGGTACCACGAGACGTGTGGAAACAAGTAGTTCAATGAAATTCATTAATAAAGGTTTTATCCTGGGATTTTAGTTTAATCCTAGGCGGCTCTTTATTACTTGCTAACGATTATAAAATAAAAATCAATAATAGATTATTTATACATTTTAATTATTAATAGGATAATTATCATAGAAAATTTAAAAAATAAAATTGTAGTATGTTTTCTCAGTTCTGTTACTTTTGGAGAAGGTTCTGTAAAGTGTTTAACTTTCGTAGTTTATTTTTATTGTTGCGTGATGTGAATAAAGCCGTGATATATTTGTCACGCAATGTATGCAAATTACATTTTGAAATACTGTCACTAGTAAAAAAAAAAAAAAATGAATGAATAAAAGAATCTTTTTTACCTTTAATTATAAATATTTTTATCCTAATTAATTTTTGTTAGCTGTACATGTAATATCGATCCCTACGTAACTATATGAGATGATAGACTATATCGTCTACCTATATGAGATGTAATGTTTTAAAAGCTTTTTGGAACATTGGTGTCTTTTCTAAATTTTCATCTCCTACAGTAATTGCAGTCACTATTGCTTTTTAATAAATGAGCTTTTACCTTGTGTTATGGAAGGCTTAAAGAATTTTTTTCGTGTGGTGTTTTCAATTAGTATTTTCCCAGTTACATTAAAATACCGGATTTTTTTTTTACTGGTTATTATTATTTATAACGTATTTTAATTTATCCACCGAATGAATATTGAATTACTGTATTAAGACCATTTAAATTCCTTTAACTTGACAATATTTCTTTAATGACCGTCAGGTGAAAGTAACTGGAAATTTTGTTGTTCTCAGTGATTGTCAAAATATTTACGATTGAAAGTACTTGGAAGAAAGTTAAAAGTTACGTCAAATAGCAACCGTTGCGAAAAATTTAATGCTATGTAATAACTTTATAAAGTATGATCCGTTGGTATGATTATATAATGATTAAATAATTAAACCCACTTACCAACAATTTTATAAATTTAGTATAAGCGCTTTCGAAACGTAATTATTGCATCATCAGGAACGGAAAAATATGTTTTACAATAACTGTGTTAAAAATAACGGGTTTTTGAATAGAATAGTGGAGGCATTTACAGTGACAGGACATAAGACGATATAATTTTAAACATATAACAACCAGCGTTATGTAATTTACTCAAACTATGAAGTTTTAGTTTTAATAAAATGGAATAATTACGTTCCGAAGCGCTTGGACTAAATTTATAAAATTTTTGTTAAGTGGATTTAATTATTTAATCATTACATAATGGTATGGTATTGATGAAATAAAATTTTAATACTAATTCAGAAAACAGTAATGTGCGGAACGGAAACTTCAAGAAAGCCTCTTGGCTTCAACTCAATCTCTTCATTGGAAAAGTGATGGGCAATGAAAAATGTAACCAGCCAGATTACAATAAAATCAGTTCCACAATGATTATATTGTATTTTAAAAATACTATTTATTAATCATTATTTACAATCATAGCGGAATAATAATAACATGAAATATTACTCATGATTACATTAATACATTTTTCATGTAGATTAATACATATTGTTTGGTATTCAATATCCCAACCCCTAGGAGATATTTCTTTATTTCCCTGTCACTCTTGGTACCGCGTAGCCCCTTCTGGATCGCCTAGCGATAAACAGCCACCGATTACGGCCCTGTTATTTAAAGAATGCGAGTAGGGCTAGGGAGTATTCCTTCTCTTACTCGTAACGGGAACTTACGACCAGAAGTCGTTCCCACCTCACAGCCGATTTGAAATAGGTACGCGTTGTATAAAAATTGCCTGCGTTGTTGCCGCAAATGACAAGTCTATATTTTAATGATGCCAAACTGTAGCTTACTGGCCAAGAAACGCTCGGTACTGACAGAAGGCACACACACGACCGACAGCCCAAGTTACTGAATCAGACAGTATCACAGAACTTTGGTTAACGCATCAAGGGAATAACCAACGTTTTTTTTTCTATTCAACATCCCAACCCCCGGAGGGGAAGACATCCACCTTATGACAATTCCGGTCACCATCCCCTCCGTTCCTAGCTCTGATGGGCTTTAACGGGAATCGTCTTCTGCACCTCAAACTGATTACATGTTTCAGTCACCAGCCTGGCCTCTGCAGGGATGCCATCGATGCAAATGCCTCGGTTGACATTTTTATCAGCGTTTTTAGATTCAGCCTTTGCCTTGGCTGCAGGCTTGCTTCTTTCGGACATCTTCTCTCTTTGTCCTACCCGTTGCCCTCTGAAGTAACTAACTGATTTCGCGAAAGCATGAACCCGCGCCTAGTTCAACCTTTAAACAAGCTTTTATGGCTGTAAAGTTAGTTGAAACAGTATAACAGAACTATTGTTTCAGCTATTTATTGGTGCTATTTATTATTGGCTCGTATTGGTGCTAATTTATCTGATCGCCTTCTTTCTTGACGTGTAGATCTATTATCAAAACGAACTACACGTGATATTGCGCAAAATGTTTCAAGAGACATAGTTCTGTTATACAATAGTTCTATAGTTTCAGAACTATAGTTATCAGCTCGGTAACCGAGCTGATAAGTAGCTTATAAGCTCGAGTCATAGTCTCGGTAACCTAACGTTTAACTGTTAGGTTAAGGCTAACGGAGGTTAAAAAAACAGTACTATCAATCTTACAGCATACAAGAACAAAACCGATTTCTCCATATGTACATAAATCTTGTCATTTCTGTAAAATACATCAGAATTATTTGACTTACATTTTTTATTTAAATCTAGAAATATGTTTTGGTATGCCGTTTTCCAAGCCTCAATTTTTTTTCGATTTGAAACCTTATAGGAATGTAATAAAAAAAATATAAAAATACACCCGCATTTAGAAATTCAAAAAGGAGTTAAATCGTTTTACAAGATTTCTATCGATAGATAATAATAATAATAATAAAAAACAACGGTAGCCGGGAGCAGTCAAAGCATGTGATTACTAAACGTTGCGTTTCAGTTCAGCATGTAATGTAAAATGAAATCTAAAGGCGTCTGTGAATATAGCCGTACCAATAGAAAGTAAGCGCACACTATTTGACATACACTGCAACACACGCATCGGTTATAATAAATTCATTACTGTTAATTTCTGAATAAATTCGTAGAGGAAACTTTTAAATTATTAATTATTTTATCATTAATTATGTTGTAATGATTTGAATATTGATCAATATTTACTTTCTTTTGTTTTATTCACCTTTCTTTTAAGTAAAAATAAGTGAACGACGCTCGTGTAAAATATGGTAGATTTTTACATTTAAAAAATTTTATTGTCTAAATTATAAATTAATAAATGATTATAAAAGTTCTCATTTTGAAAAAATTTTGCTGGAGAACCATTTATTAAAATATACAAGTAGAATAGCAGAAATATTATTTCCCATTAAAAAAATTGCTGTTTACCGCTTTTATCATACATTTATTACAAATTTAATCAAATAGCAAAATTTAGTTTCCTTCATTTACATTTATTAATAATATTATTATTTTCAAAAAATTTATAAAACATATAGTGAAGATATTTTACATTCATACATTACTGATATAGAATTAATCATATATGATTTAACTATCCGTACGAATCACGTAGTTAATTGGGGTTTGTCGTGTGATGATTTATGGAAAAAACTTACCCATTAAATATTATGAGAATACTCATTTTAACACAGATCGAGAGGAATTATTTATAAGTATTGCAATAATGTCCAGAAGTTCGGCAATTACCATTTTGCCGACCTCCGTGGCGCGAATGGTAGCGTCTCTGCCTTTCAACCGGAGGTCCCTAGTTCGAATCCCGGTCAGGCATGGCATTTTCACACACGTTACACATCATTCATTTTCATCC
Organism: Zanna intricata; assembly: GCA_010016005.3. Taxonomy (NCBI): domain Eukaryota; kingdom Metazoa; phylum Arthropoda; class Insecta; order Hemiptera; family Fulgoridae; genus Zanna; species Zanna intricata. The sequence goes on from JAAAKQ030040438.1 coordinate 9,681, forward strand.
TCTGATGTAATACTTAACTGTGGTTCCGGAGGTTAAAAAAAAAATACTGATTATTAACCCGCATAATATTTTATTTTTTGCATTTTCATTATATAATTATTTGTGAGCTGGTTAATCTGTTACTAACATTTTAATTATCATTTTTAATTAACTTAATTGCCGTTGTAGATATTAATCTCTTTCGGTTCAATGTTTGATATTGAAACCAACGCATCCTACAATAATTAACTTGTTAATAAAAGTAAATACCGGTTTTAAAAGCTGGCTTTAGAATAAATGCAATATTTTCAACATTTGCATTAAAATAAAATAGAATTATAATTACGACAATAAACATTATAATTTAATAATTTCGGTTTTAAGTAAAGATTAACAGTTTTTATATAAATGACGTTGAGTAGATTAAAAGAGAAATGATAAAAATTTATAACACTCCCATTAAAATTTTGGTGCAGGCATTGAATTAAAAACATATTTTTGCTTATAATATTTGATACCTAATTACTTTTCAATTAATAAATATCAATTATTATTTTATTAGTTGAAGAAATATAAATATTATTGATGAAGTAGTTGCTGAAGCAACGTAATGCTAACAGAATTTGACAATCTTGGATTATGCTGTTTGGTGTTAATAGCCAAGTTAAAATTATGCACTATCTCTATTGGCCGGTTGATTTGACGCTGAATGTAGTAGTAGTGGGTTCTTTTTTTTATACAAGAAAAAAAATAATTGGAAAAGAAAAGTTTTCATTTTTTATAAACATGAAAACATTTTGTTATCTAATTGTTAATTGGATTAGTGATGTGCGGTGTGTGCTATTGATTTCCAGAAATCGTTTAGTATACGGTTTTTTAAAGTATTGCTGGTAACCTTTTTATCCATAATATTCTGTATTATTATTAACCCCCTTCATTACCCGAACATTTTTATGAGTGTTTCATTTCTATTACGAAAGCGTGATAGATTATATATTTGAAAAAAAAAAGAAAAATATTCTTTATAGTTCAGGAAATTTTTCGTTTAAAAAATGATATATACTAACACGATCGCTGGTGACTATTATATTTGTCGTTCGTCTTTTCGACAGCAAGATTAATCTCTTGGAAAATTCACCTTTTATATTTAGATTTTAACATTTTTGAGCATTTTTTGCAATTCTGATAAAAGCCAGTTTTCTGGCATCTTTTTATGATCTAAATGAGTCTAGTTTACGTGAAAAGAAAACAAGCCTGATTACTAAACCGTTCAGTCTGATATTTAATTATGTCTAAAACACACAACAATGGATAGTCCGCTATATTTAAACGTGAAGAGAAAGCAATCGAAAAAATCCAGTTTACTCTTCTGAATTAAAACACAATTACTACTAATTAATTTACCCCGGATTAATAAGGACTTTTTTCTTTAATTATTTAAAACCTTATATAGAATATATCCTACAAATTACCTTATAATTATTGATTACAATCTTTATCTTTTCCATTTTATTCATGAACTTGACTGAATAAAGACTTGCATTTATTAATAATTAACAATATTATTTGTTAGTATAAAATTATTTGTTAAATGTCTAAATTAATCTACCAACTGTCCAATGAATACACACTTACATTGTGTATTAATAGTTTGTATTTCAATTTATCGTTCCCTCTAAGTTAAAATTATTCCAGTCATCACCATTCTGTTGTTTTTGTTCAAATTATAAAGACGTCCTGCCCGGACTAGCTTGCTCTAACAATCTTTACTAACCAAGAAATGGAGGTGTTTTGTACGGGCTCCGATTCAGTAAAAGTGTAAAAGATGCCTTAAGACTTTAGAAATCATGTAATTATTTTCGGATTTTCCGCTCCCATCCGGGTCGCTGACTTTGTATTTCTGATGCAAGATACAAAGTGTGGGAATTTTTTTTTTTTTTATTGCTCGAATATAGGTATTTTATCGATTCTTTACTTGTTTTTTGTTTTCAGTCATTTGACTGGTTTTACAGCTCTCCAAGATTCCCTATCTAGCGCCAGTCGTACATCCTACAACCCTAATATTTTTTTTTTCTTATTCCAAACGTTGCCTGCCTGCTCAATTTTTCCCACCCACCTGTCTCTCCAATATAAAAGCACTGTTGCAGGATGCCTTAATATGTTTCCTGAAACTATATTCTCTTCTTTTAATTATATTTTTCCAAATGCTTTCTACATCAATATGCCGCAACACCTCTTCATTTGTCACTTTATCATCCACCCTTCTGATTTTTAACATGTTCCTATAGCACCACTTCAGAAGCTAATCTTCTCTTCTCTGGTACTCCCATCGTCCAAGTTTCATTCCATATAAAGCTACACTACCAACATATACAGTCAAAAATGTTTTTCTAACGTTTAAATTAATTTATGATGTAGCAAATTATATTTCTGACTGAAAGCTCTTTTCGCTTGTGCTATTCGGCATTTTATAAGACTTCTGCTTCACCCATCTTTAGTAATTCTACTTCCCAGATAATAAAATTCTTCTACCTCCATAATCTTTTTTTATTGCTATTATTTGTTAATAACTTCTTAAACCAATGACCATAACCTAACCTGTATAAGCCTATATAAACATGTATAATAACCTAACCCGTATAGTTTTTAATGTACTGTAGGATGTTTTATTTTCACGTAACAATTTTCTATTTTTATATTATATTTTGGCTCAACTTATATATTTCAAGTGTATTGGCGTGTGTGAGTGTTTTCTTTATGTCATCTGTCTGTGCTGATTTCATTTCGAGTTTTGCTTACGATCTATTTATTTGTTCAGTTTTAGGTTTCTTTCACAATCTACATCTCATCATTTCCTTCTTTTTAACTTAATTAATTTTACCTGGTTATAAATAATTTTATATTTTAACGTTTTATTCAAACAGTTTGCATTAACATAAGACTTACGTAAAACGAACATAATGACATTCCAATAAATCTTTTATTTGATGTAAGAACTACACCGAAGAACACATTAAAGAATGTTTTGTAGTAAACTAAGAATAATCGCTTAAGTGTTTAAATTTATAATACCATTAAAAGTCCCTTTTTTTTTACAATTTTCTGAATAAATATTTTCACTATTTATTTAATATGTTTTTTTATTAAGTTAGTGAAATCATATGATATTCCCAGATCATTACTTTTCAGTGAATGCAGATAAACAAATTTATGCGATACGGTTAAAAAATGTGTATGGCATCCTTTTATCAACCTCAAATACCGCTTTTGTACATTTCACTTTCGAACGATTGGTCTATCGTTCTAAGTTCAGTGAACTTACTTTGGAAAATCCTACTTCCTGTCTAGATTATTAGCGTAAGAATAAAGAAAACCGTAACAGGATGGCAGTAGTTTTATTTTAAATCGTTTGGATGTTCTCTAAAAACCAGTCAAATTAAATTAATAATACTACTTGTATATTAATTTTAATTAGTCGTGACCTTGGATGCTGAAGTAAATGTTGATATTTATGTGGGACCTGATCATTTCTGAAATTTTACCTTATTAGTTATAATTTATTACGTTAATTGGAGTAAAATTAATCGCAGATCTACATCTTAATAATTTTATTTTTAAAATTACATATAAAATGCTTGACATTTATGTCGTAACGTTCTCAGTCTGAAGCGAAGAACTAGTAACGTTGATTTCTTAAATGTGATGGTTGGATAAATTAACTGTTCTTTTTATTTATATTCTCCATTTTAAGTGCCGTTACTATTACAGACTATGATTTTTTTTTTTTTTTTTTGTAAATAAAATACTTAGATAAACATCGATTCGGTAAACTTCTACTGTGTTTAACTAGAGTTCGCTGTAAATTTAACGTGTTTAGAGTAACAGTTTCTTAGAATTGTAAAGACTTTCTCAGAAAGACGACGAGTGAAACGGTCAATTTGATATTGATAACGCAGGAATAGATTTCGAACGCGGTTAGAATTGTCTTCTTCGATTGTAATTACGTTGTAAACCCGCATTGCGTGTGGGGAATACTTTTGAGTTGCATGCAACTGAATTCACGCTACACCGAATCGTTTTTCTCTACTAGCAAAAACTCCAGAGGTAATGTATTTATGAATAATGTATACTGTCATTATAAATAGTATTTACATAGTTTATTAGATCAATTATGTACGCAGTTATACGTAAATTGTAAGATAAACCTTTTTTTAGTAAAATATTAACATTTATAGAAATATTGTGTAATTTTAATGTGTAATATTTTCTAATTTGTTTAAATGATTGTATTTAAACGTAATATTATTGTTTTACACCAACATAACTTGTTATATTAATATTTTCTATTATTTTATAACGTTTTGTATTTTTTTTTTCTTATTGATATATTACATTTGGAGGATTTCATTCGTGTTATTCTGGTTTTTATAAGGAAAAATTAACTGTTTTTCTAAGTGTTTAATGTAGTTGTTAAAAGTATATTAAACTTTCTCGTGCAGATCTTAGTCTCTGCTCTTTTTTTGCTTATTATGGTCTTACGTTGAACAGACTACTACTTATCTTGCCTTGTATTTGAAAGACGTACTTTTGTCTCCGTGCTTTTGTTTCACATTGTGTGGTCATTTTTTTAAAATTTTTTTTACTACAAGTATGAAGGAGCGAGGTTAATTAGAGTTTTATTAAAAATATTTAGGTGTATCTGTTAGCGAGATATGGCTTTTGGTAATAAATTTTGATTTATGTATGTGAACATACTATCAAAAAATAATATTTTATATTAGATAATTTTATTAAACTGAAATTTTTTATTCCTTTGACGGTATTTCTAGTTTCATGTTGCAACCGACAAATTATTGTCATTTAATTCTGTGCGATTCGGCCATAATTAAAATTTTCTAATCAAAAAATTAAATAGTTTATTATATGGATATAGGTCCTACGTAGTGGGCTACTAGGAATGTTAATGAGGTGAGTTAAGGATAAACAAAACCGTATAAATGGATAATGGCCGAGAAGAGCGGTTGGCCATAGCGTGGGTTGCGGACATCCCTATTGTTGCCTGTTGCAGTTTGACACTCCGTGACGAACTCTAAACAACCCACGAAAGCACCACCACTCTGCTCCACCTGCTGTTCTACGTTAGTCGTCCTAACATTTTACTAGCAATTTTTTCATTTGTCTGCTCCGACTTATCTTTCACGGCCAACATGACCGAAGCGGTTCATCTTTCACTCTATAAGATATTTTTTTATCAGTTAATCTGCTTTATTTTTTCTTGAAGAGTTGATAAATTAAACTGTAAAACTTATTTAAAATTCTGAACATTATCTGATTTTTTTGAAAAGTATTCCAACAGATAATCAGATTACTGAAAAGTCGTACGCTTTTCAATTTTTAATATTAATTTTTTTTTCAGTTCAAAACATTTACTGATCTCAAGTATTTTTGTAGATACTCTCATATAGATTCACTTCGAATACATACTACGATCTAAGGGAATAGGATCTTATCCTTAAACGGGTGTAGATATTTGTTTTCATTGGTCGGGTGATATTTTACCTATCAGGCCATAATATTAACAAAACATGTAGATTTGCACAGAAACTCCGATACATCCTACACAAAAAACAGAAGTGAAAGTCATAATACTTAAGACAATTATTTAAATAAAATCAGTCTGTAGTAGATTTTATTTGATTATATCCTTAGATGGGACACTTTTCATTTTATAGAATCTGTCGAAGTAAATTTTTATAAATATATTTATTTATCAGTAAACTATTAACACCACATATTCGGTAGAGGTCTTATTTAATTTTTTTACAAGTAGTATACCCGTTGGTTGGTTTTCGTCGTTTGTTGCTAGGAGTACAAGTCATTTTGAAACACTATATAAAATTTTATATGTGCTCCTGTTATTTTTATCTTGCGCCGTGTTTATGGTTTTATTATTTTAAGAAAAGTAAGATCTTTTAAAAGTGTACTATCAGTTTTTGTGTTAAATTTTACTTCACGAATTCATTTTCCAGTTCTTTATTAGCAAAAATATAATAATGATAATACTAGTTGGTTTGCAATCGGAACAATATTGTAATTATTACTGCTTCATGCATTATTCAAATCTATTGTAAGTACAATATAAAATTTACATGAATAGGCTACAACTGGGAAGTTGTAGGAGTTTAAACGTGAAGATGCACCCTGATAGTGTACTATGTCAGACTGTATTGTTTCATGTTCGATGATGAGAGACGATTAATATTCTTTTTGTATTAATTATCTGGCTTAGTGAGACAATGGTGAGAAAAAAGTCAAGGTCGGAATGGAATGCCATATATAAAGTTACTGATAGTGGCGCCAGCTCGCGATTTCTAGCGATCTTTCTTCAACATATGTATATATAAAATGTACGTGTGTGTCGTGTGGATGTTTGTGGGTACGCGCTCGCACGCCCGATTCGCCTTATTCTGTGACCTTGACCAAGCCGGTGTTAAAGCCGCTAGGCAGCATTCATCGAGGTTTCGCGGTGACCGTAAAACATTACCTCACTTCTTTCTTATAATCTTCATTACTATCCATGATCATGAGGCCAAATTTTCAAATGCTTTATACGCCTCTTGTCTAATTGAAATTCATGAACCTATTTAATAGAATTATTTTTAAATATTCTCAACATGTTTGACCTTTAACAAATATTATATAATTACACTTTGTGCGTTATTGTAACGATAACTTAAACCAGTTATTAAAGTAATAAGAGGTGATAACTTATAATTCTCTATTGCCGTGTTTACACCTGCTGCTCGGTTAGTTTTATGATGGAAATATGCTATAGATATGGTACCCATAAAAACGTTTTTATCAAGACACTATTCTGCGGATAATTATATGTGTAATCTGCGTGTAATATTAAATGTAAAAATTTGGATCCTATATCGTAACATTAATGTGAGGAGATATTATTTACTTTATACGATAGGCGCATTAGTTATTTATGAATAATTGGGGCTTTTTTTTTTTTTTTTTTTTTTTTTTTTTTTTTTTTTTTTTTTTTTTTTTTTTTTTTTTTTTTTTTTTTTTTTT
>JAAAKQ030040449.1:0-10437 GCA_010016005.3 Zanna intricata
CATACACATCATCCTCATTCATCCTCTGAAGTAATACCTTAACGGTAGTTCCGGAGGCTAAACAGATAAAGAGAGAACTGCTCGCAATTAATGGTGGCACTTGCTTACATTCACAATATTCCCGTGAAAGATCTGCATTTTTACGGACTCTAGATCAGCCCGACAAATAATAAAAAAAATAGAAACCAACAAGATTCTACTTCCTCACTGAGCAAATTCATAAAAGTGCTAATGATGATCTAGAAAAAATATTATCTTGCAGTGGAAACCTAGTGGTGTTTCTAGCAATGAAAGAGTTGATCGCCTGGCCAACCACGAGTCCGAAGCATCGCTGTACCGAAATGTTGCACATTCGACTGCAACGTTTGCTGCTAGCATAAGAACTGGTTCCATTGTCATCCAGGCCTATCTGAATAGGTTTAATTTAGTGGAGTCTCCTCGCTGTTTGGCTTGTGACAAAGAAGATGAATCATTAAATACATTCTACTTTATCTTAAATGAAATAACTCGGCAAGAGATAGTCTGAAGACATACGTCTGCGACTCACTCAAGAGTTGTGACAGATTTTGACATTGGAAGTCGGCAGACGAGGTTTATAGGAGGCATCGAGCCATCTTAAAGTGCTCTGGAAGATTGTACTAGGAAGTAAGTAATTTAATAAATGCATTTAATGTAATGCTTCAGAAAATTGCATGAAATATGGCGCAAATAATAATTAAATTACAAATAACTAGATCGAATTAGTAAAAGTTATATAAAAAATAGAATTGTATTGTTTGTCATAAAAATATAGTGCATTAGTTACTTCGGATTTATGTAAAGAAGTTCAGATCGCCAAACAGCCAACCAACCAGTTATCAGTCGGATATGTCACGTATTATTATTTTTCCTCTGATTTTAACTTTTTGCAATGTCACAGAAATATGATAACACTGTATTATAAATTTACATTAAATAATAAAAATAAACAGTTTTTTTTAAATTAAATAAATATTTCAGCATGACTGAGTTCTGCACGTTTATACAATAAATAATTTTTAAAAATGCTAATAACTGCACTGACTGACCTTGGTAAAAGCATCAATATAATTTTGTAGATGACACAAATAATACAATAATTGGTGTCAAAATCATAATCTGATACAATATATCAAAGTTTATTTTAACTAAATTTAGGGAATTAATCAGACTATTAAGAAGTCACGTATTCGTTAGTACGTGCCTTAGTACTCAGATATGATACATCTGCTATTGTAATAGCTGAAATGTTACCTTCTACATACTTATCTAGAAGAAAAAGTTTAATAATTTTGATTTGTACAGGATAAAAATAAAATATTATATTTGAACAAACGTAATAAAAAACAGAGTATTAGAATTAAAGATTAAACACATACATACGTACGCACACGTAATATCGTAAAGCAAGCCCCAGTTAACAGCCATTAAACAAGAAAAATAATAAAATATTTTAAAAGTGAATAATTTTTTTTAATCGATTAATGGTTTTTTTTTTTTTTTTTTAGTCACATCAACAAAGTCATTAGGAACTTAAATGTTACTACATAACTATAAATAATAAACAACAAACACAAAAAACAAGAAACAATAAACACAAACTAAGCAAAGCCGTTAAATTACATTCTTCATCATGCTATCAGAGAGAAACCGCTAGTAAAGACTTCACATATTAACCTAGGTCTATTTTTTGTCGAATAGTTCCGAGGATTGGGCAATCTATGAGCAAGTGGTGTACGGACCATTTTACACTGCACGCCTCACAGTTCTGCTGAGGATAGCCAAATAGATGAGCGTGGATAACCTAGTGTGTCCAATCCCCAATCCTCAGTCTACTTAGGATGATTTGGTACCTTCTGTTGTATGGGAAAAAAGACTTTTTGAATATATTCTCCGAGATGCTATGTAAGGCCGTGGGAGGACTTAGCAGCCAGAACTTATTCAACTGAGAACGCAGTTTAACATGAATTGTTTTCATGAAATCGCTCTCATGTTAATTCTACTCGGAGGCCATTTATTGCGCTTTCTTTTCAACCTCATCGGCCCGCTCGTTCCCGGGAATGCCGTAATAGCCAGGAAACTATACCATCATTACAGTCTTATTTATTCTTGAGAGGGTTCTATCACAAATTATTTGGATTCAGATCGTCTGCAGCTCAAGCTTTCAAGTAAATTTATTTAATCCGTAATTACCAGGAAGTTGTCGTCAATACGGGTCTCGATAACTCTCAAGGTGGAGTATATTGCATAGACCTCCCAAAAGAACGCACAGGACTAGGCATTTGGCCATCTCGCTAAACTGGTCTCTAACATACTGGTAATGTGGGTCCCGTTTACGACTTCCAGATGGTAAGTACTTGATTTTTAGAGATGCGTGCAACCAAGTAACACCGCATCCTATTTCCTTTCCGAGAATCCTCAGAACAGGTAGATCTAGTTCCTGGAGAGAGGGAAGCAGTCTAAGGTTGAAAGACTCAGATAAGGGCTTCATTCCCTCGAGTAGTGAATTACGATTAATAATTTTAATTATGGATTTAAAAGTTAAAATTTACAAACCACAAACTAAAAATAGTAATTCAAACAATATTTTAAGCAACATTATTTTACAACCAATACATAATAGATATTTGTAAAACATTATAAAAAACATATATATATAATCAAAGAAATATTCATTCTGAAAGTACAGTATTTGCAATTTGTTTTCACATACGTTTTATTAATTTTTAGAAATTGTGTCGTTTGTACGCAGATCTTCACTATACATATACTTTAACCTTTCCCTGGAATTCCGCATTTCTTTAGTCATTTAGCTCTAGTCATTTCCAATAGTACTGCAGTAATTTGTTGATGGATAACAGCTTTTAAACGATTTAGCGTCCTCTTATAGGACAGTCTCACGTAATACGATAGAGATTATCTGAGGTGTGTCTCCTGTTACACTCCGGGCACAGGTGCTGCAAAGGATCTGTTATGGCATGCCCAAGAATGAAGCCAGAAGGCTCTTATTTGCGGGGTGACAAGCCTTTTGGGAGTCCTCAAGAAGAGGTTGTTGTGCCAAATGGATTATACCGGACGTTGGAACATGGATGCTGAGGAGATTTGGTGAGGTAGGCTTCTATCTCTCCCAGCTGCTGACTGGGCATCAAGAGTTTGAAGCCTATCATCATCACCGGTTCGGCAATCGTGAAATCGGTACGCCACCATGTAAATATTGTGGCGAGTTCGATTCGACTGAGCATACCATCTATACATGTAACAAATGGGATGATGTTCGGAGGAATCTGGGCCTCAGTGGGCTAATTACAAAGGATACTCCCCAATTTATGATGAACAGCAAACATAATTTGGATCTTGTGGTGAGCACGGTAAAAAAAGTTATCAGAGGAAGGCGGTGTATATGATCTGTAAGTAGCACAAAAAAAAAAACATTGACACCAAGGAGGAGAGGCCAGGGAGTAGGACGGCATATGACATCGTGTTAGGGACTTTCGTGGGCAGCCCTGTTCAGGAGACTGCGGCTCTCTGAGGTGGGCTGCTTTCGATGGAGATTATGTAACAGCTAGTCTCACTTCTTCAGTATGTTCGAACGCTTTATGGCCTACCTGGTGGTTTCTTCTTCGAAGCTGAACCGGTAGCTCTAAAATTGGACACTCATAACTGAAGTGCCTTTTTATCGGCATTGCAGCGTGTCGACCTAGAAGAAAATATGAAGGAAACAGTGTTAGGTGTTGATAAAGGACTCACCATTTTTAAAATATCTTTCAAATGCGCGCGATGCTCAAAATTCCACCCCATGATTGTAATTGAAATGGAAAGACGTCCGCTACAGCGTGCCGAAACAACGCTCTGCACTATTAGCGCTCCGCCAGCAGCTGTGTGAAATAGAGGCGTTATTTCTGCCGGACTCTGTATATGTGTCTGTATTATAAAAACAGAGTATGGGAATTACAGATTAAACTCGCATACAGACACTCTATCTTAACTACAGAACTAAATTATCTTATCATAAACAGCTCACTTGGTTATTTAAAAATATAAGGTTTTTTTATTTAAACATAACATATGATTCTCATTTCTGATACCTTACCTTCCTTCTAGCCCACAATAAGCAATTATGAAATTTTTCTCTGAATTTCTATTAAAAAAAAAGTGCATAAACGATCTTCATTATAAATAATTACAAACTAACAGAAAGATGAATCCCGAAATGTTTAATTGTATAATAATTTAAAAAAATCATTGTCATATAAACAGAAGCCAATTTTTAAATTTATTTATTAAAAATTTTATCTGTTATAAATTAAAGAAGAGTGCTCTTCCAAAGAAAAATAATAATAAACAAAACAATAATATAACACGATCAAAATATTTTGATAAAGGTAAATCATAAATCACTAAATTCAAGCACAACAAAACATGTATGAAGCATGATGTTCAAATTCTTACTGAAACAATTAAAATAAATATTTTAATCGTCTCAGAAAGATTTATTTCAGTGTAAAAAGAAAGAAAATTATTTTCTATAGGAAACTGAACCTATTATGAAATTAATATAATAGAATTATGCCATTATCGTAATAAATTACGATTAATAAATCGAACGGATAGAATAAAAATATTTCTAGAAAATATAAATAAAATATATGCTATGAAATACGAGAGAGAATTGTTATTTTTGTTATTACCGATGGCAGGATTATTTTGGACCGGAAATGTGCATATAAGCTTTACGAATACTAAATAATACTTTTGAAATTTTTCAAATCTGTATAAACACAGTGTCACATTCAGCATTGTGACCAGGAAACAGTATTATACTTCATGAAAATTCAATTTTTTTTTTTAAATCAATATTTTCTTGATACCATATCTATTTTTTAATAAATTATTTTTTAAATCCATTTTTTTTTTAATGACAATAGAAATTAAAAATACAAATATGTTAAATTTTAATATCAAATCAATTTTTGTATTTGACTAAGGACCTGAGATTGTTCAAGACTACACATCAGTTATACTCTACACATCAACGTCACTCATCCTCTGAAGTAATACCTTACAGCAGTAAGTTAACAGTAAAATAAAGAATATCTATTATATTATTTCATTTATTCATAAGCGTTCGGAAAAGTAAGGCATTCCAAATTATTTCAGATTTACGAGGTTTTACTATTTTGTACGTGTACGTAGCGGTAGGTTGAGCTCTTCGACGCTCATTTGTTTGATCTTTGCTCGGCAGTGCTAGAAGCTCCTTCAAGTTGAGCTTGCAGTAACTTATATATTTGTAATTATAAAAAAGGTTCATCGAAATCGGTGCAGTAGTTTTTGCTTGATTGAGTAACAAACTTCAGATTTATATATTAGTATGATTTCTAAGGTTCAAGTCCTAGTAAAGATAAAAATTATTATACGGATTTGAATACTAGATCGTGGATACCGGTGTTCTTTGGTGGTTGGGTTTCAATTAACCACACTTCTCAGGAGTGATCAACCTGAGATAATACAAGACTACACTTCATTCACATCATCCTCATTCATTCTCTGAAGTAATACCTTACAGTAGTTCCGGAAGCTAAACAGATAAAGAGAGAAATATATTAGTATGATATAACAATCTTAAAGGTTTTCAACTTTTTTTTGTATGCAAGGCATTAACAATTTAAAGACTTGGATATTTTCAAGTATTTCAAGTAACAGTACAGCCGATTACAGAATAATACCAATGAAAAAAAATTTAATGTGGACACTCTACACGACTTTCTTGTACGAAAATCCAAAAGTAATACGATTCTAAATTATAATTTTCAATTAATATTAAATAATCAGCTGTTTCACCAAAACTATTATTATACGCATCTGTAATAATGCTTTTTTTTTTAACCTCCGGAACCATAATTAGGTATACCTTTAGAGGGATAAAATGAATGAATTGTAGCGTGTGTGAAAAATGCTATGCTTGACTGGGATTCGAACCCGGGACCTCCGGATGAGAGGCTGAGACGCTACCACTCGGCCTCGGAGGCCGGCCATGTGATAGTGCCTATTAAACTACATATACACATTTTTGTACATATACACAAATGTGCATAACATTTTATTTCACTAATAACTTCAGATATTTTTTTTATTATTGATTTAATATTTATGGTATAACTTTTTTTTGGGCAATCACAGGTATCAATCACAATAATTTTATTAATAAATCAATATATTTAAATTACAAAAGAATTAAAAAATAAAAAAGGATATAAAGTCTGATTGGAACCGATGTGCCTTCCCCTTCTAAGATTCAAATATTTAATTAATAAAAATATTATGTGGTATAACTCTAGAACCAATGAAAATAAGTGCAAATTATGATGTATCGTTGAAAAGATCTAAATGAGGGCATATTACTGCAATTAAGAAAAGTTCAAAATCAAAATTTCTTTGGATTTTGACTTATTTGGATTAATTAAAATTCCATTTGGTTACAACTCTGGAACCAATGAAAATAATTACCATATATCTTGAAATATATCTTGAATAGCTCTCGGTAATAACTGAGAGCTGTAATAAGCCCTAAGAAAAAGTTCAGAAACCATTTTTTTTTTTTTTTGGACACTTTTGGTTCAGTCGATTGCAATGAAACAGGAGAAGTGTACAACTAGATGTTACAACAGTCCTAAATCCAAATATCAATATCTTATGGCTAATAGTTTTTGAGTTATGCGAGATACATACGTACGTACAAACGTCATGCCGAAGCTAGTCAAAATGGATTCAAGAATAATAAAAATAGATACTTTAGTTGGAATCTGAAAACCGAAATTTTCGCGATCACAATACTTCCATTACTTAGTATAAGGGAGTAAAGAGTCATTTAATATTAAAGAATGCGTATTTTACATTAAGAATTTTTTTTGTTTAACCTCCGGAACCGCCGCTACGTATATCTTTAGGGATGAGATGAATGAATTGTAGCGTGTGTGAAAAATGCCATGTCTAACCGGGATTCGAACTCCGGGACCTCCGGATCAAAGGCCGAGATGCTACTACTCGCGTTACGGAGGCCAGCTTATATACAGAGTTTGATTTTTTATTAATTATATTTTTAATAGTGCATATTTTTAAGGTGAAAACATGATTTGAAAGAGGGAATCAAATCCGATAAAAGTATTTCTATTGATCTTTATTACAATTAGATAAGAAAACTGTTCCAAAAGGAATCGATGAAAGCAAATTTTTTTTACCATAATTCAAAAATATATTTAATTTCAAATGGGTCACAGAAAATCAGCGATTTGAATAATTTATATATCTATTAATAAATTATAATATACAATGAATTTATAATAATAATTGCAATAATAAATTATGCTAGTTTAAACTGGTATAATAATAAATATTACGCAACATTAAATTTCCGATGCATTATAATAGTTAGGTTAAACAGTTTAATCTGAAATTAAATAAATATCTGTTGTAATAATATTTAACTTTCTAAATGAACACCTCTTATGTCACTACAGAAATAAACAACTTTTCTGTTTATACGACCAACATTTGTTATTTTACTGGGGTTCATTTAATAATTACATTTTACAAACAATAATATAATTCAAATCGATGTACATTAATAATATATACGTACATTAGAATAGATCAGTCTAAATCAAAATTACATACTGTTGGCACATAAACTAACAGAATTTAATTTGCCAGTATGTAAATTTTGCAAGTTAAGAGAGAAATTTTGATAAATTATTAATGTAAATATATTTTGATAGAAGAATTTTACTTCTTAGTTACAGTTAAACATGTTCCATTTTTAGATAATAATAAATTATCTTATGTTCTCCGTAAGGTAAAATATGTTGTAATATTGAATATTTAATTAGTTGAATAGTTCGGCTTAGCATCAATTCTTATCCTTATATAAGGAAAAATGATTGTAGTTTAAAATTCCGAAAAAATATCTGGTATAAATTTCTTTTATAATTTTAATTTGTTTTTTTTGAATCTGTTGTTTGAAATATTTCACTAAAAGAAATTTGAGAATAAAAAAAAATAATAATACTGTGTATAATAAAGAAACATAAAACACGATTTAAAATTGTAAAATATATAATAGAAAGAAATTAGCATGCATATTTTTTTTGTTTTACTACAAATTTAATAGTATTAAAAATAAGTTCAACTAAGAGAAGTAGGATCTCTCTTAAAAAAAAAAGAACTAAAATAAATGTAAAGAAGTATATTTTTTTCCCTGAAAAAAAAAGAAAAGAACACGGTTTAGCAAGGCATTTCAATTGTGAGAAGTATTTTCAAAAAATAAGGCATGAAAACTGATTAAATGATCATGGTAATTATCTTCCTGCTTATTGAATTTTCCTACTACTACATTACCAAGCAGTTCATTTGAGATGAAGGCTGATACAGCAGAAAAAGGGTGACCTCAATTTAGACATTACAATTTAGATATTACAAATTTAGTTACATTTAGGTTATAAAATGTTTATAACCTAATGACTGAAAATCTTTACTCTGCAGAAACTTTAACATTAAATAATCAAAGCAAACAAAATAATATTTTGAAAAAGGAAAGTAATAAATATTCTCTAAGAAAAAAAGTAGGTCCAAACTGTGAAAATAATAAAAATGTTTTAAGCTCAAACGAGAGAATTTATAGGAAATTTGAAAACAGAATCGAAAGAATTACAAAACGAAGAGTAATGTTTTACGGTCACTTAGAGAGAATGAATGACAAAAGATTGACAAGAAAGATTTTCAAATTTTTGATAATTTCAAAAGTAAAAGCAAATGGCTTATAGAGATAAGAATGGATCTCCAACAGAAGAGAAAAAGAAATTTTAGACATAGAAATTAAAAAAAAAAAAAAAAAAAAACATGAGTTTAAGAGATTTAAAATGGCTCAAGATGAAAGTGGAAACAGCAACTAGAGAATCATAGAACACAGAGAAAGATTAAAAAAATAATGACTGCGAGATGGCAGGAGAAATATCAGAAAGGATGAAAAAAAAAAGACAGTGAACCCCGACTACATTTTTAGCCCCGATAGTAAAATTCCGGGTAAAAAAATTATGTAGGAATAATAAAAATACAACTGTACCAGTGAGCTAAAAAGCTATCATCTATCTCTTTCATCCGGAAGATGCTTAGTTCAAATACAGATCAGACTTGGCATTTTTCTTGCAGTGCACATTCATTTTATCACCAAAAAATTAAAATAGTAACTAAAAATGAACGAAGGTGTGTATTTAAATAATAGACGTGTATGTTAAAATGTCGCTATTATTTTCATTAACCTAAAATAAAATTTGAAAAAAGATCTGAACGCAAAAATAATATTTAAAACATCCATTAAATTTTATTACACTTTACTACGTTTCTTATAAATAAAAAAAAAAAAACTCATGTTTATCATAGTTTAACTGGACTACCGGAGTGTTTTAAGGCAATAGAATATCCATGTAAAATAACGTAATTCTAACAGGTTTTTATATTTTATTATTTACAAAATTTATATAAGTAATAAAATAAATAAGAATGTTTTTTGTGCATAATGTCAGTTGAAAAATACAAAATATGTATACACCTGACAAGTCGATAAAGGTTATTAAAATACAAAAAAAAAGTACTAACATAAGGAAATTTTCATCATGTAATAAAAGGGGATACAAAATTGAATTGGACAATGCTTATAAAGAAGCAGCTGAATTGTGGAAACAGTAACCCGTATGCACTGTATGTATATATATTGCAGAGGGGCTTATCGAGACATTTAAGAATTATGAAACAGCTGAGAAAAGCCTACGCTAGAGCGAGGGTTCTAAACGGTTATGTCTTTTGGGGCCTATTGTGCGCTGGAAAAAATCACACGTGTAAAGAGGTCCAGAGGTTTTGTAACACTCAACATCACAAGATACATATTACACATACAGTTATTTCTTTAAAATATTGGTTACAGACTTTTATTTACATTTTTTCTTTTTTTGTCTTTTATATTATCCCATAAATAAAAATATTTTAACATTTATTCATAAAATATACCAGCAATATATGTTACATAAAGATATTTATTGGAATTTACCTTTTTCCTAAAGCGATTTGAAATCGTAAAATGGATTTACGAAGAATTTTCATCTAAATCCTTTTATTACAGTACAGTAAATTTTATAGATAAAGCCCACTATTATAACAGTTTCAGTAGGCTGGATATGAACAATAAAATATTGTTTCTCATTCCTTTTTAATTAATTATTAATTAATAATCTTATTCGTTTTGTTTTCAAAAGAAGTATTCTCATACAAATTTAAGATATATATATATATATATACACACACACACACACACACACACACACGAACAAATACAGCATGTCCCACGAGGAAACCAAAACCGATATACTTTAC
>JAAAKQ030040460.1:0-16740 GCA_010016005.3 Zanna intricata
ATTATTAACAAGATACCATTATTAAATATTATTAACATAACAATTTAACAATGTTTATCATTTTAATTAATTATAAACTTATTTTGTGGACTTCAATATATATATGGGGAGATATAATAATTTTTATAAAAACCTTGTACTACAACAGAGTGTGTAACATATGAAATATTTTGAAAAGTAGTTAACCATATTCCTTATGACATTGTTGTAGTGTAACAACAAAGGTTTTTATCAAAATTATTATAACTCCCCATATATATTGAAGTCCACAAAATAAATAAATAACAAATTAAAGTGATAAACATTGTTAAATTTTTATTTATTTTTTTTTGTTTATAATATTTAATAATAGTATTTTGTTAAAAATATTTCATTTTTATGCTAATAATATTTCATATTGATGTTAATAATATTAAAATAGTTCAGTCTTTGTTTTGTAAAGTCATGTCCTTTCGAATTTGGCAGAAAGTTCTGGAAACTACTAGAAGCAGTAAGGTTGTATCTTTGTTTGTATTACTATTTTTACAGAAGAATGAATTTTTATTTGGCAATTTGCATTGATAAAGTTTAGTTTTATAATTAATGTAATTATTTATTCTGTTTGGAATTAATTGTATTTATAAATAAAGTAGATATTAGTAATAGAAGCAAATAGACTTTTCTAGTGTTTTCTAGAAGTACAACGGACAGTATATAAGCAAGACGCAAGGGGACTGTTCATTGACTCATTATGTACCGTAGTTCCGATTGACACTGCTGTTGTAACTGCGCAAAAGTGTAAATTGTTTTGTACAGATTTTGTTAAGTGTAATTAGTGTTTGTTTTTTTGTTAAATAAATTATTGTGAGGAAGAATGATATTGTGTTGGTTATTTACAAATCATTCTCTCACTACAACATGGTAGTTTGACTATATTGAAACATATCAGTGTGCATGTAAAAGAATGTGAAGCCAAGATAAAATACTGATAGTTGCTGTCAAATCGGTTCCTGTTGATCATCGTAGATAAATGATGCAGGATGCTGTTGCTTTGTGGACAGCTGAATGCTTGCTGTTGAAATTTACAACTGGCCTTCTACTAAGGGTAGGCTGATGTTCTAGGTCGGTGAAACAGATTAATTTCTTAGTAACTAAAATACAGTCCACAGGCTTGCCTAGTGGTTAACTTGTCATCGCAAATCTGCTGATTTCGAAGTCGAGAGTTCTAAGGTTCAAATCCTAGTAAAGGCAATTACTTTTATATGGATTTGAATACTAGATCTTGGATACTGATGTTCTTTGGTGGTTGGGTTTCAATTAAGTGCACATCTCAGGAATGGTCCACCTGAGACTATAAAAGACTTTATTTACATTCATACATATCATCCTCATTCATCCTCCAAAGTAATACCTTAAACGTGGTTCCAGAGGTTAAACAAAAAAAGAAAAAAGATAAAGAGAGTAACTGTAATATAATTCTATAATTTAGTGTAAAAAAAATGTCAACATTTTGATACTGATTTTAAGTTTTGTTAAAATACATACCTTATGTTTTAAGTACTTGCATGTAGATTATATTTATGCTTTTAATTTAGAAATATGAAAAGGTAATTTTTTTATTAAACTGTTTTCAGAATAGCTTATCCCTGCAAGAATAAAGACTTAACCAGTTTGACTGCCAATCATTTCTTTTAATTGTATTCTATAAAAGTATTGCAATTATTAGAGTATTGATATAATGCATGTTTAGTTTTTTAAATTTAGTTCAGTATTTCTATTGAAATACGATTCTCATTGAAAATGTAATTTTTTTAATAATTTTTTTCAGAAAACCTCAAATTAAAGAATGGAAAAGAATCGTTAAAAGTTTATCTATACCTTGTAATTCTAAGTATGAATTTGTTTATAATCTGAGCTCCGAAATAAAAATTCAGAATTGGATAGTATCAGGTCTGCCAATTGATAAATTCTCTGTGGAAAATGCAGTAATCATGGATAACACTTCCAGGTAAATATGTTAATAACATTTTAATTATTTCTAGAATATTGTATTTGAAGAAACACAGTAGTACTTTTCACAGATTATTCAGGAAGTAGCATTCATTTATTTATTATACAGCTTGTATCAAGTATAAATTAGAATGCGTAATGCTAATGAATGATATAACAATATTTATAATACTATAAAAGATATTTTTGTTACAAAATCATATTTACAGAAAATTTTTATTATGAAATTAAAATTTTTACTCTGTTAGTTTATAATTATAAACATGTAGATAAATATTACAATAAATTATATTAACATAATAATAAATGTCAATTTTTCTTCCATTACCTTAATTAAGACAATATTCCTTTCTATGCGCAGTGAATGTACAATTGGTATTAAAACTGATATTGTATATTGATAACTGATATTTAGTATTTATTTTATATGATTAATATGTATTCACCATTTATCCTCTTACAAATCCTTTATGCTGTAATAGAATTTCTTGATCATATGAGTGTAAAGATCAGCTTTAAAGGAATTTGAATTTAAAAATTCATTTGAAACATTAAAATGTTAAATGGAAAATTGTTATAAAGTTGTATTCCTCCATATTGTCTATATACTCTACTCGATCAGTGTCAAGGTATCTTTCATTGAATTCAATTAAATATAGTCTACAGGAATCAATTGGTGCAATATAAGCCATATGTATATTTTCTTTTATTCAAAAATTCCCTAGCTAGTCATATTAAGAAGAATTTCCCTAGATATTTCACAGTATGATATGCTGTCAATTCAAACACTCTATGAAATATTGTATATGGTGTAATCAGAAAACCTCTGTGTAACTGTAAAACAGAATAGTATATAAGCAATTTTAGTATTACAATCATCTTCATGAACCTTCAGTTACAGTTTATTATGCAAAAAAGTTCAAGGAATTTAATAAGTTTTGATTCATCCTTAACATGGTCATATATTATGTAACTTCCATTAATCTCACACTTCTCAAGTTACTCTTCTGACTAACTTCTGTAACTTCTGTTTATCTGCTTAGTACTAAATAAAATGTAGTTTGTTTCATATTTATTTATGATTGAATTATTTATAAGTAACCACTGAATCACTGTGCACATTTCTAATTATAGACGAGCAAGTCTATAACTAGTAAATTATAAGTAAGATTAATAAGTGTTTGTTACTTATTAATCCTCATCTCAACTTTTCTTTTATAAATATTCTCAGCATTCGCCAAACTGAAGTCCTGTTTTGGTGAAACGGGAAACCTAGTTTTTATCTACTGAGATAATGTTTACCACTGACTTAATTCTAACATTTTTAAAACATCAGCATCTTCTTTTGTTGTTGATCAGCATGCATGACTTTACTCTCAATCATATTTATTAAGGTAAAATTACAGTTTATTATTTACTGAGAACTAATGAATTTTTAAACATAATTCAGGATTTGGAGATTATCAACACTGAAGTGCTTGTTCTATTTAAACACATTCTACATGATAATTGGCTACTATAATGTTCACCAGTGTTACATGTAATATTATGGTCATAAAATATTCCTTAAAATGTAACTTTCCTTGAAATTATATCATTGTAGCCATTTAATGTCTATAAAGATTTCACCTATTGTCCCACTAAAAGGAGGGTTACATTTTATATCATCTCTTTCTGATGTAAGTTAATTAATCTTTTTACAATAGATTTTAAATGAGGTACATTTATTTTATTTTGAGAGTATACTGTTCACAGCAGGTCACAAATCTAATTACTCTTTAGCAGTCATTCCAAGGATAATGCCATTAGTTATACTTCAATATCCAGATAAAACTGGCATCATGGGTACTCAAATCCACATTAAAAAATTTGATACACGTTGACTTGAATTTTTACTTGTATGACAGAGTAACTGGCATAGCTGAATGCCAATGATACTATTTATTCACTCACCCAACTGATGTATTATAACTAATTATCTTGAATAGAATGACTGATTTGAAATGATATTAGTGACATTAATGACATAACAGTTTTTTACTACTCAAAATTCTTTTATGAAACTTTGACATTAAAAAAATACTAAATGATTATCCCCTCCCTTATATTCTATTGAGGGGGAGAGAATATCTGATCAATTTATGATATATTTTGTTTCATGATATATTTTATTTCTGATATATGTATCTATCTTGAGATGAATTTTATGTTATATATAAATTAATATTTATATCCACGATGAAATTTTTTTATAGAAATTTTGGCCAACTTTATCCCTGTCTTCCAACCTCTTCACCCCGACCTGTCAACCTTTTCAAACTTAGGTTTAGTACACTGTACAAATTTTTAAGCAACACATTGATGGAAAAGGTTTCCTGGAAAAATGGCACGTTTCACCTGTCTTACTTGGTCCCTGTACCAACAAAAATATCAGCCCATTCGGATCTGTAACATACCTTAGTAATACATCGATTTCCAATAAACTTTATCCACCACAGAGATCAAACCACTTTTGTGGTTTGACCTCAGCACTAGCTCTTGGACTATTAGGGATTTCTAGCTGTTTATGCTAATCATGGTTCATAATGTGTAATACAACATATTAAATATAATTTGCTTAATTAAGGTGAAACTGCTGAATTAAAAGATCATAACTGTGATGCTGTTCAAGGTACTATACCACAGTGCCCACTAAACTCAGTTCAGGATCAATATGTCTTGTAACATGCAATATGCTCAATATCAGTGTGCAATATGCTGTGACAAGCTCTCATCACAGCAGCAAACATCTCAAGTAACTCTTCCCTACTTGATCATAACCTGTTTTATTGAAAATTATAAATTACCAAAATGTTGCAGGTGGCCATTATTAATTGATCCCCAAGGAAAGGCAACTAACTGGTTAAAACAACTCTACAGGGAAAGCATGGAATCAGTAAATCATACGGATCAGGATATCTTGATAAGTATCAGGAAATGCTTGCAAAAAGGATCTACTGTTTTGTTGGAAAAAGTAGAAGAAGACCTGGATCCATCATTAAATCCAGTTCTCTTGAAAGAGATTTTTGTTCAAGGTATTGACAAAATTATTAAATTTTATATAAAATGCCATTATATAAAATATTAAATGTATTTTTATATAAATTGTCATTATTAGGTACAAACTTTTATGTACAGTAGCTACAACAAATTCCTTCACTGTTATTAAAATATTTCTTTTATAAACTGGAACATCTTAATCATAACAAATAAATAATCACCTTTATAGGTAGCTTATAGAGTGAGATTGTTGATATTCTGAAGGTCCCAGGTTTGATTTGTGGCTGCAGTGCAGCATTTTTCATTGGTCACCAATAAAAAAGCAGTTAATAGAATTTTTTTCATTTCAAGCACAATACATTATTATAAAATTCATAGCAAAATGAATTTAATAAATTATTTAATTTTAAATTGGAAAATGTTAATTTTTCATATTAAGTAATAAGTAAATAAAATAAGCTGTCGTTACCATAATAGCACAATGAATTCTAACTGTTGTTCAAAGAATGTGACATAGTTACTGCATTGCAAGGTTATTTTTTCAAAATTAATATTATTGTATTTAATTAAAGTTAGAATTTATTATTAATACATATATTAAAAATAGATATTAGATAACAAGTAGATGTGATTAAAGTCCATATTAATTATTTTAATTAAAACACATGCAATAACGTTAAAGTCAATACATTAAATATAAAAAATTATTACTAAGATTCATGCTTCTGAAGGAGCTACTGAAAATTATTTTGACCACATATTTATCTACATGTTGAAAGGATGCAGAAAATTCTGGGATTTTTTTTTAAATCTTGTAATTAAATTTATTTAAAAGTTCTTCGACTGAATAAATTGTTTCTATAAAAGAAAATCTTTTAATTTTATTTTAAATAAATGTTACAAAGATTAAATTGTTCATTAGTTTCTTGAAAATGGCAGTGGAAACAAAATAAGGCCCTTTCTCATAAGGCAAAATTTTGTGATGAGTTATATGAAAACAGTTCTCTTATCTGGCTTGGTAAAGGTAGATATTGTTATTTTTTAAGAACAATCTTTTAACTGCAATCTTTTTTTACCAAAGATTGCACATTTATTAATATAAAAACAGCTATAAGTAACAAATTCATTTTCTAAATATCAGTGTATATAATTAATTCTATGGGATTCAGATAATGATGACAGACCATTTTAAATTGAGATAAAGAGAAAAAGATTAATTTTTAAAATATGAGTACAAACCAAGTTTAAAAACTGATTTTTTTAGAAAGCCCTAAGAGATGTCATTATACAGGAACGTATGCAGGCGTAAGTATGTAATTATGATGACAAGCTTTTTACTGTATTAAGATGTTTCAGAGCAAACAGTATGACTTGATTGTGTTACAAATTAAATTAATTTGATCATCATATTAGAAATTGTCATCTAATAAAACAGCCAGAAATTTCACTTTTGAGCAGTAGAAAATATATAGGTACTGTTATCATCAATGGGAATTCTGTTCACATGATCAACAATGGTACTACTACTTGTGAAACTCAATAGGTAATGGTCTAAAGGTAATCATTGTCTCATCCTTTGTTGGTATTATGAACGTTTTCATTAATAAATAGTGTTATTGCAATTCTACAGTTATTATCTGAAAGATCACAATCTCCAATAGAATTGAAAATTATCTTTATGCAAATTTGAAAAGTATTATCTATGCAGGTGGGCCAAAGTCCTTGTAATTCTAGTTGGCTGGTAGATCTGCTAATTCAAATTGAGTTAGTAGTTCAATCATCAGAAGACCAGAATTGTCTAGAAAGTTAATATTAAAATCACCACAATTTATTAGGGATTTAAAAAAAAGAATTTACAATAATTTATAAAGAGTCGTTTCAAAAGAGCCAGAAAGAGATCTATGAACTACCATCAATATCAGTTTTAGACTTCGGTGTTGAATTGCTGACCATTCAAAATTAATTTCTTCTGTGAATATATGGTAACTTACAATTTTTTAAAAAAGTTACTCTTCAACAAAAATTTAGACTCCCCTGTTTTAATGTACATCTCTAAAAAAAAAAAACTCTGGCATGCTGAAAATGATAGAGTGTAGGAATTGCTCCTGTATTTGTTAGCAAATGTTCTGAAAAACATGCAAATCTTGTTGTGACTTGTTCAAAAGAAATACTTCAAATAAGTTTTTATTTTATGGTACACACTTACTGTGATGACAGCAAGCATGAAAAATCATGTATAGGTGATTTTATTATTAATGTATATTTTTATTTATAAAATAAAACTTAGGTAAGATATTATTTTTGTGTTCAGTGTACAAATTTTCTTTTCTTGTTATGTTTGTATATGTATTTTAGACACAATTTGCAATATTTATTTATAATATACAGTACACTGATTATGAGATATAATATAAAACTGATCAATTGTAAGCAAATGATAATTTCCCCTTGTCCCCAAAAATTTGTTTCACTTTTTTTAAATAATAGAAATTAAGACTTGCATAATTAGAGATTAAGATTGTGCAATTCACAGACCGTGAGATGAAGTATGTAAAAAACTAAATAATTCCTAATATTTAATAACTTTGATTAGCAGTGTTTCTGTACAATAAATGTATAATGATTTTATTGTAATCATATTTTATTTTAATTTATTGTTAGATAACCAGACATACATGTGTATCGGTGATGACATAGTAGAATATCATGGTGATTTCAAGTTGTTTGCAATAAGTAGACTACAGAACCCAAAATTCTTACCTGAAGTATTCAGCAAGGTCACTGTTGTCAATTTTGTTTTAACTCCAGAAGGATTGAAGAATCAGCTTTTAGATATTATTATCATGAAAGAAAGGTAAATACATTCCATTTCAATGTATATTCTTGTTTGTTTAGTAATGTAATTGAAAAGTCATGTTACCCAAATAGCCTACACATTGTCATTATACAAGTGTTAATTAGTTACTTTTACAATTATTAGATATTTCTTAATAATAAATTTGGTAATGCTACTTAGAATGTTATAACAAATTTTTGAAGTGCCTACCTTGCGTCTAAGTTGCATGTTTGAATATACCTTTTGTGCCAATTGAAATTTACTTTACCACTACTTTGTAAATGGTGGGAATGTAGTTTAGAATGTTTATTTTAAATTAAAAACATGAATCAAAAAAGAAGAAATGTTAGTGTGGGTTATATAAATGAAACATTTTGTTCAAAAGTCCCTATGAATTAGAGTCCAGAGAAAATAGATCAGAAGGTAGAGGGACCACAAACCCTGTTGTTTTATGCTTTCATGGGATGAAAATTTGTAGAGCTAAACATATAGTTCTGTTGAGAGGGTTGCTAGTGTTGCAGAAACCAGTAGCCAGGTTAAGCAGCATACTCTACCAATTTTTATGAGGCTTGTTCAAGTATTATCAAAATTTAAAAATAGATTTTATTTATAAAATAATCAAACTCTACTTCCTTATACCTTTTAATCTAAGCCTTTAAGATTGCAATGCACTTGTTTGATTTCTGAAAAAGTTTTCAATGGAAGTTTCATTCTCATTTATATGGCAATCTAATGAAGCATTTTAGTTGCCTTGTTGAACCACCTCAATGCAGTTTTAATGAGTTTGTTATTATTTTTGAGTTTTTGTCCCCTGAAGATTTCTTTGGTTGTCCAGATAAGTAGTAACTGAATGGGCTGTGTGATGGATGCAGTAGAACTGTATTCGTCTATAAGAACTGAAACCAAGCATTGTCTGTAAGTATTGAAATAGAGCTTAATTTATATTTGGAGTAGATAACAATTTTTTCAATTTTTGGAACTGAATTGTAATACCTTGCATGAATGTGTTTTCAAGTGTTAAGGAAGTCCAGGTAAATGATTCAGCTATTATGTTGCCTGGTTCAGAAACTATCTTTGTTTTTTTGAAGGAATTATTTTAACATGTTTTCACTGCACATTACACATATTAATCCAGAACCAAAATGTTGGCCCAAGTCTCATTATAAGTATAGCAGTGTTAAAAAATTTGTTTCCTCTTTTAGAGTATTGAAATATTTACAAAACTGTTTTTCTTGTGTCTTGGTGTAAGGAGGTGAGAAACCCAACTTCCACACAATTTTTTATTATGTAATTTCACGTACAGTATGTTTCCATCATTCCCAACACTAATTTCTAACTTCTATGACAGTCAATTGATGTTTATTCACTAATCAGGTTGAAAATCTCATCAATTTTCATTATATTGTTAAAGGTAACAGATATTCTCAGTCATCAATCATAAGATTCGATTTCTGTATGATCTTTTCAATCACAAAAAGGTTTTTCGAATCTTATACCCTTACCAATGACAAACATTCATTTCCAAACTATTCTTTCTGTAGTAAAATTTTCAGAAGGCTCCTTTGTTCAAGAGAAACTTTATATTCAAAGATTGACCGTACTTAGTGCTCTTTTTGTTCAGAACTTGTGGTGCCCTGTTTCTATCAGTTCATGTGAAACCTAACAACAAAGTACTTGTTCACACTAGTGATTTGCCATGGAGCACTTTTAAGTAATTGTATTCTAACAGATTGTCAAGACTGACAAAAGTTTTAATGGGACTTGTTCTTTCATCACAATCCTTTTTCCATCCTGTTAATTGGAATTATGAGACCTTGTACATACTTTAGTGATGTGAAAACATATTTCAGTGAAAAAAAATTTTCCAATCATTACCAAGAGACAAAATATCAATTCCTTTTAAAATAGTGGTCAAATTGAAACTGACCATTGAAAAAGTATCAAAAATACTTTGATAAGAAATAAAACTGTTCTTAAAAATACTTTGACATAGATATTTTATATGATCTTAAAAGTCAATGAATGTGAATTTGTCCAACTGCAAAGACATACAAAAAATTAAATACTTTTAGCATGTAATTTACTTTATTCCTACAGGTTTTTTTTTCAAATAAATTGACTCTCAACAATAATACAAAAATAACAAAGTTTAATATATGGTATAAAACTGACATTTTTCCATCGAGTGATTCTGAAGATATAACTGTTCAGACAAGCTATGAATTGTATAGATAATTCAACATATAAATATTGAGTGAATTTTCAATTTCTGCCCTTTAAATTAAATTTATTAATAAGTGAACTTCATACACTTTTTCTGGACCTTAAAAAAATTACATTCTACCAACAGTAAAATATTTTATCCATAATTTTTAGAATATAATTTGGAACAGAAAGAGCATTGTAGAATACAACAGAGAGGTCAAAACATTCAAGTTGCTGTAAGCATCTTTGAACAATCAAACAATTTTTTATTTGTGAAGTGCTTCATTTTTTACAACAAAAAATGAACGAACAATTGAAGAATGATTATTTTTATGTATATATTTTATACTATGTACATATAAAAATATTTGTCATTTTATAAAAATACTGAAATCAAAAATTTTAATTCTGTTTTTAATTAAGTACATTTTTTTTACATGAGAATAAAATATTTTTATCTCACTAAATAGAATATATTTTTTTTATAGGCCTACAATAAAAATACATTTTTATATCAACAGTAAGTGTTTCCAGTTCATTTATTTTTTTTTTTATTTTTTTAAATTTAAATGCTGCTCAAAATTCAGTCTAACTAACTTCATATAATTTTAGAATTTGGAGCATACTGTAATGATTTCCTCCATAACTCAATTCTTTAAAATCATTTTCGAATGAGTAAAGTGTCATTTTATTTTGAAAAAAATTCTCCAGATTTTATGATGTTAAACATTATTTAAATGAACTGATACTAACTGAAATATTAATGATTCAGAATTGTAATGGTTGCTGTATTGAAAGTTTGATATATTAAAACCTAACTTATTTGTTTATTTTATTTAGTTATTTATTGAATAAAATGTTGGATTAAATATATATACTGAATTTTAGTTGAATATTTCATTTGTTCTTTCAACTGTTCTATTTGTTTCATTTGTTCTATTTCAAGGTTAAAATTTCTGTTTAAAATATACAAAAGAGCAGATTGCACGATGGAAACAAAGTATTTGTGAACATTAGTTGACAGAAGTGCTTTTTTAACTTACTTTAAATAAGCCGAATCACTTTTGTGTAGTGCTGATCATTCATATTACATCCTTTGTATAAATGGGAACACCGACCAACACATGAGACTGATTCTTCATGATTCTATTCATTCTGAATCATTGATTTTATTTAAAGATAGATACTTTCTTCCTTATATATTCTTTTCTTATGTTTGTTTCCATAACTGGCAGATGTGGATTAATGCAGATAAATAAAATAAATGGTTATTAAGGACTATTTATTTATAGTAAAATTTATTCAAAATAAAGAACAAAATACTCAGTTAATTTGTCAAAAAGAAATGATTGGTAGTCATCAAAACTTTTTATAACAAAATGTTTGCAATGGAAAACATTCTTTTGTTTAAGGTAATAAAATGTGAAAAAGAACTTAAAATTAAAAAAAAGATTATATGAATTTGCAATGAGCAATTCAAGCAGATATGAAATGTTGACTTTAAGTAATATACAATAAGTAATTATTGTACTTTATTGTTGATTATTAGTAATTATTTATTATTGTTGACTTTAAGTAACACAATAAGTAATATAATACCTGAACTCTTCACCAGGACTGATGATCACATTCTGTTCAGCTCCCTTTATATCAAGTAAAAGAAAATAAAAGTTATCTTGAAAATAGCTGGGATGACTGATGGCAAAATCTCTCAAACAATACAGAAATACCTCTTAGTTTAATAAAACTGAAACAAAATAAGTATTTAATGTTAATTAGAATAATTTTCTCAAAATTTAAAAAAGTTTACATTTTTAAAGTCCATACCTTTAAAAGCTTTGATTCGGTTCCTATCAGTTGACAATGTAATTGCTGGTAATAAAGTAATTTTATTGACTACCTAAATCCTATTTATTAGACATTTTGTGAAACTTTTTTCTAATAAATTCATTTTATGGCCAGCCTCATAGCAATGTTGGGCCACTGCTCATTTTTCACATATTCTGTGCTTAAAATAAGAATAATCCTCCTATATTCTAGTTTCAATGTTCCTTTTTGTTTACCCTTTATATCCAGAGACAGAGATCAATTTCCAGATTATTGCTACAGAAATGTTAAAGTTACGTTTCTTAAGATCTCTGTACTTTACCTTATTGAAATATAGAGTACAATATGCAATAAGAAATATTTAATTATATCGTTTCTGTTATATGCTACCAGCGGTTCTCTACCAAGATCATTAGGCTTGGTTGTAACCACCATAAAATCAATTTCTTTGCTATGGCATTACAGGCAATTTGTCCAATTTACTTTTGGACTGATGGGCTGATCAATGGGCTTTACAATTTACTGATGGGCTGATCATCCTTCCTCACCCCCAATCCCTTTTCCTTTGTTTTGATTCTTTCTTTTCCATTTTTAGTTCTGTGGACATAAATCTAACCAAATAGATTCTCCATAGCAAGATTGCCAGGATATTAATGAATCAACCAGAGCATAGTTGGTGTTAAAAAAATAAGGGGGAAGTTGCCTATAGAAGACACAGGAACTCATTTCCTCTCTGGTTACTGCATACTAATTCTAATGATATATTTTCAATCATTATGATAAACTACAATTGTGCATCGTTTTTTATATGCATCTAAAATAAATTGATTTTTTTACGAGTTAATTTTGAATTCAAAAACTATAATATGTAATTATTCTCAATTTCATTAGTAAAATTATAATTTTCTTAATTTGTTTTATTTTATAACAAAATTTTTAAATAATTATAACTGAGATTATGAACATATCATCTATATATTTAAACTATAAATCACTCTGTAGCTATAAATTACTATAATTAGCCATAAATTACTCCATAAATTTTTTATAACATAGATGAAATAATGGAAAAATGTGAGACTTGCCATGAATAAAATCCAGTACTGCTGTCACTTATCGCTAATAGAAATTAAGCACAATAAAAATTATGTTATACATCTGTATGAATGTAAACATTGCAAACTATTCAGTTATTTTTTTGCTGTTTATTTTTTATTCCAATCAATTTGACATTTTAAAACTAATTTGATTACATCACATTAACAGGCCAAGGCTTGAAGAAAAACAACATCATCTGACATATAAAAAGGCAGAAAATATATTTATCTTGAAAGATATTGAAGATATTGTTTTGAATACTCTTTATACTACTGATGGTAACATTCTTGAGAATGAGGAAGCTATTCAGACACTTGATGAAGCAAAGGTATGTGATTCACTTTCCAATCACCGATTCACTCACTACCGATTATTTTGATTATTTTTGTGAGCAGATATTACCTTGCAGTAATTTTCTCTTTCAGAAAAAGTCTCTCTCCATTAAAGAAAACCAGAGAGAAACAAAACTGGATGAAGATCAGCTGCAGAACTATCGTGAATCATACGTCGATGTGTCAAAGTACGCGACTACATTGTTCTATTGCTTGACTGAATTATCTAATATTGATCCTATGTATCAGTTTTCACTGCAATGGTTTATTCAGTTGTATAATACGTCAATTGATGAATCGTAAGTATATAAGAACTATAGTTGATTTATTTTTATTTTAATCAATAAACAGTTGATTTGTTAGTTTGTACGTAATGATACTTATCAATCATTTTTAGAATATGCGTAGTTCTACTTTCTTACTATTTGTAAGATTAACTATCAATTGCAAATTACAACCTGTCACATGCAACTTATACAGACAAAATTTACTAGTTTGTGGCAAGTTTTTCATATGACTATAAAAAGATTTGCCTACTCAATATACCTCCTTTCTGACTTATTTGAATTATTGGAAGTATACGTGAATTGAATAGTTTAGTGGAGTAATGGGCAAAATACTAAATTTATGACAGTGATTTTAAAGAAAAGCTAGTTCATATCATTTTCAAACGCCTTAGGCAAGTATAAGTTAATAATTAAAATATTCATAATGATATGAATGTATGAAACAAGACTGAAAATGTGTTAATTTTTGGTAAAAGAGAAAGATATTTAACTACAAGGCAAAAAAACTTGTTCTGACTTAAACAGATTTCTTTAAAAAAAATCGCTGAATGATTGCAGGATGTCCTTAAGTTGATTTTTAAATAAAAGTAACAGAAAAATGTAAATTGTCTTAGGAGGGTAGCTTTTTTCACAGTGTTTCAATTAATCTAATCCTAATGTTTTAATTCCAAAGTCATTGAAATCTGAAGGTACTTGCCCAGTTCTTTTTTTAATGGGAACTCTTTTTAGCTTATTCAGTCCTACTTCAGTTAAACGCATAGCAGTTCTGACAGCATATGTCATTATTATTTCCTTATTCTTGTTTAAATCATTCATAGATCTATTTAGTTCTAATTTCTGAAAAGTTTTCTTTGAAATCATCTTTAATCCATTTCTCTTCCCTCCAACTAATGATGTCAAACTGCTTTCTTCCTGTGTATATACTTTCTCCATCTCTGTTAGCTCACTTTTTACTTTGACACCAGGGTTTCCATTTGTATCTCTGATGTTAATACTTTTACATATCATCTCTCTTAAATACTCTCTCAATTTTTATAAAATTCCGTATAGCACTTTGAGATCCTATGGCATTATGAATCCTATGCTGTTAGGTCTAGGCTCATCCGACATTCATTTGCCTAACTTTTGTCACAAAAAATGCACTATCTTATTCCACTCACTCCATAATAATCAAGCTTCAGCTTCCATAAACTATTTCTTTTCTACACCATAATATTCCTTCTTCAACTGATCTTATTTTGCAACCTTATATGCTCTGTTTATTTTATTTCTGAAAAGCCATAATATTTGATGTGTCCATTAATCAGTAGTTATGATAATAATTCTTGTTATCCGAAGAAGCAATGAGAGAAACAACAGAGAGGAGCTACAGAAAGAATTTCCAAAATAGTGAAGAAGGTTTGAACAATAGAAACTATTATATTTGAACAAAAAGGATGGTTCAGCTGCTGTTATGACACATCAAGTCCTAGGCCAGGAGGAATAAATACTGACAAGGGCTAGAAAACATTACTTTTCCTTCCTTCAAGTTACAATACAAATAGGTAAACAACCACTTCCAGCCACTACTTGTGACTCTCTCTGCATAGAGAGATTACAGCCTCCACAAAACTGGGGCCCCACCAGGTGCAATCCTGCTACTTCAAAAGGCCTTTAGAAGCCTCACTGAAGGGGAACTGCTTCAGGAGAAGGAAACAAAAATCTTGCTAATCTTCCAAGTTATAATCCGTGTATTATGTTATCAAACTCACAATCTAAAAAGGATCAGAATGCAATCCCACACTATCCATCTTAAAAACAGTGTACATAAAATATATAACTGCCAGTAAAAATAAATACCCAGCAGTTAATAGAAAGACCCAGCAGCAAGGGACAGGTTCTGCAATAAGTAGGGGATTAAACATTCCTACAACAGTTGTATACTGTTCCAGTCTAAACATTAGTATTGTGTGTGATAAAATTCTAAGAGTATGTGTTTTGGAACAGTGGTCTTGTCTGGCATTAAGTACAGGAAACTGTTTGGCAAATTCATTATGAATAGGGGACAAGTTGACATTATTGATTACTTTTTTCTTTTATACTATAAAAGTGTAAAATAGTTTCTTTTGTAAATATTAAAAGTGAATAATTCTTGTGTAACTTAATTATAATTATTGATTTTGTAATTGTTATCTTACTTGTTAATTTTGTATTTATTTTTATTAGTCACTGTTAAATACACAGTAAAATCAAGATTGTATTTGTAAATTACTTATTTTGGAACATGGTAAGTCACTTAAAAGTAAATACTTATAAACAGGATTAATAAGAATTGTAATGTGTACTATCTCTTAATATCCTTCTCAAATTGATACAATTAACAAACAACATTCTTTAATACTCTTTGTTCAAATTGTTCTTTTATTGTCTATCTATATATTTACCTTTATTGCTTTTATATTGTAATTACTATATGTTAAGCACTATTTTTAATCACTATGTGTTATTGCCCTTGTAAACTTATTTTTGGGATTATGTTTATTTACAGAATTGATAATAATATGCTCATATTCAAAATAAATAGGCAAAAGTACACCAAGTGTTTTTTTTTTTAGATAAAAAGACACTATACAAGGTCTGTTCAAAAAATACGTAGACTATTTGAATTGCTTGGGCCCAGTTGGTTGCAGGGAAATCTGCTTAGTGTCTCCTTCTTCATACAGATCAGCTGATTACAAGACAATTTGCCGAAAAGTGAAACTTTTGATATGCTCCAGACAGCTTACGACGACAATGCTATGAAGCGTGCGACATGTTTCAAGTGGCATGCACATTTTAAAGATGGCCATCAGTCGATTGAAGACGATGAGCGTCCTGGACATCCTTCCACCTCAACTGACGACTCACACGTCAACAAAATCAATACCATGGTTCGGGCATATTGACGTCTGACTATCAGAGAGCTTGCTGAAGAGTGTCAGATATCAGTCGGATCATGTCACGAGATTTTGACCGCAAAATTGAAAGTGCACCGCATTGCTGCAAAATTTGTTCCACATCTGATGATGGAAGACCAAAAAGCCTGTCGCATCCAGACTTGTCAGGAATTGCTTGAACGTTCAGAGGAAGATAAAAACTTCTTATCGAG
>JAAAKQ030040482.1:0-16739 GCA_010016005.3 Zanna intricata
AAAAAAAAAACAAGAAAAAAAAAAAAAAAAAAAAAAAAAAAAAAAAAAAAAAAAAAAAAAAAAAAAAAAAAAAAAAAGGAGAAATATAGAGGTTGTAAAAACAGCAGAGAAGTATATAAATGAGCTATTTGAGAATATATTTAAGGATTATCAGGTATTATTATTTTGATTTTAATAGATCGATACAGAATTGAAAGGAATGAAAAGATGCATCAAAGCAGTTACGAGGTTGAGGGATTCTGTACAATTTATTAGGCTGCGTAAACAACACTTTTGCAGATTAGTTATAACATAGAGTTTTAAAGTCGGTTAATGTTTATAAATTTATCGTATAAAATGAATTACATTTCATTTAAAAAAACTAAGAGACAGGTTTATGTTATAAATGTTTAATAAACTTACGCACACGCGCACACACATACACTCAGAGAAAGATAAGTAACATTAGTTTTCATTAAGTTTTTAGGGAGACGCAACTTGGAATTAAGAACAAAATATCCAATGGCCGAAGCCATAATGAATTTTTGCATCTAGAATATTTTTTATTTCTGCGATCACAGCAAATACAGCAAGTACTGAATACTGCAGTACCTTATAATTCGTTAAAAGTCACGTCAGCAAATATCAAAGTAGTTCAGAACATTTCGATAGAATGACACGCGTGGCGTTGTTTAGTATTATCCCCCCTCCCTCTACACCTCAAATAACTTATGTTAAACCGGTGTAGATTTGAAGTCGTTATTTTGTTGATTCGTTAAATTAATATTTAACGATGAATGAGAACTGAGCTTTTTAAATGTATTCCTACACCACTAATTGTAAATTGCCTTTAACACTTATCGACAATTTAGTAAATTATCTTCACATTTTGTATACAGTGATAATTTTTGTTATTAATATTATGCACACTAAGGATATAAGTGACGCAGCTAATAACATTAAAGACAACTGTGTCTAAATAATCATTTGTAGATGATTATAAGTGTGCAAATAAAACAGTATCATTTGAAGAGTGTTTATAAAGACGTTTTTAGGTACGACGGGTAACCCTCCGTGTTGGTCTAGTGGTGAACTCGTCATATCGCATATCAGCTGATTTCGAAGTCGATATTTCTAAGGTTCAAATCCTAGTAAAGGCAGTTAGTTTTATACGGATACCTGAACGTGGATACCGGTGTTCTTTGTTGGTTGGATTTAATTAACCACACAACTCAGGAATGATCGTCCTGAGACTGTATAAGACTACACTTAATCTACATTCACACATCTCATCCTTATTCATCCTCTGAAGTAATACGGTAATTCGGAAGCTAAACAGGAGAAAGAGAGGTACAACGGGTACTTTTATCGAATACCGGTGCCACCATTTGTTCTCTTCAGATCGGTAGCTTTTTTGAGCAAATTTCTTTATTTATTGTTAATTTATGTGCTACTGAATGATTCCAATTTAAAGATTACGGAAAGTTTACTTATTGTTACATGGCGACTTTTGGTGGGTGTTTGTTATTCCATCGAATATTTTCTGGAACGAGTTCTCGTCCCCTCTTATCGACGCAATATGAATTCGACAAAGTAGGATTCCACATGGTGGTAGTTGCTCTGCGCATTTTATTTGTCATTTCAGTGACTCCTACTAGTGTTCAAAGCCATACAACACCTGTATGATAATATTTGGCAGTGCAGAATTTGTTGCAACGCCGTACAACAACGTTAGTTTCATAAATACATATAGCGTGTCCATTGCGATACGTCCTCAATTTCCGATAGTATGCCACGCTGTTTCAGGAACTTGGTGGTATTCTCTTTCTTAGCCAGCGAATTCCAAACATTCATATTAAACTTCGATAACAAAATTAAACTGTTTACATGACAAACGCACAGAACCAACTCCAGGTAACTAGCTGCAACGCGTCTAATACAAATATCGAATTAAATTTTCGTCATTCCGATAAGGAAACTTGAAAAGAATCCTTTCCATTCGTGGCATTTAAAATTTAAATAGCGTTCCTTAATTGTTGAAAAGAAATAAACTGGATATTTAAACAAATATTTAGTAGCACTAGTATTCGATAAAGGCGCCCTTTTTATTTAAAAAAAAGTACTTAGATATTCTATGTTTAACAAATTTCTCGATAGAAATTTTATATGTTAAATTGGTTCCCCCCCAAATACCGATGTCGAATGGTTTATTGTTTAGTAGTTAATGATTATTGCAGTCGATGAAAAAAATAAATACATTTATTCATTGTTTTATTATGTGGAGATTTCGAGAATCCACACTTTTTCATTAAAATATTTTCCTGAGTTACATATTTTATTATAGTTTTTTCACTGAGTATTAAAACTGTTATTTTTTAAAGGATATTCTGTTTTTGGAATTAATAAAAAACTAAACTGTTTCGAAGTATTCCGAGCCTCTTCGTCCTAACGTTACCTTAAATTTAAGTGAAATTTTAATAAAATCAGCAGCACATGAATGTCTGTATGGATTAATATAAATAGATACTAATATTAATTAATGTTATATTATTTAATTATTTATAATATTACTGTTATTTAATAGTAATTAATATTATTTATTTTACAGTATTATTTCCATTGTTTTATATTTCCATTATTATCTCAATAAATTGCAATAACTGTTTTAAATTACTGTTGTACCGTTCTTGTGATTCAGCGCGCGTAAAAATTATTTTAACTAAAGAATTCATTTTTTTAATGCTGGTGATTAATCTTTTAATTAGACATCAAGGCTGAATGTCATTGTACTAATTAAAATTATCACAAAATATATATCATTTAATGTTTTTTTTTATTAACCCCATCTAAATGTTATATTTTTACACTGCCTTATTTTTTACTTCTTTTTTTTTTTTTTAATAATATGCAGCAAAAAAAATATACATGTTTAACGTGTCACAGTTATCATTATGAGAATAATTTTTATACGTTTATTTATATTACTAATGATTATTTAAGACGTTGTTTTAAAGATGCTTAAAATAAAATTATATGGCCTGCCGTTATTTTACATGTTATTTTAACAATTATTGTTATAACTGAAAGTTGAAGCTTAAAAAAACATTGTTATGTAGGATAAAACTATTAATAAATTTTATTTAAAAGTGTTTTTAAATTAAAAAATTTCATTGTTTGGTAGTATGTACATTTAGATACCCTTTTGATGTTTGACACATTTTATTCTCGAATTGCAGAAAGAAATTTTTTGATAGGTAATTTGTGGCTTTCTTCTCCCGTTAAGATAAATCGAAAAACGATTCAAGTAACCTTGAATCGATGCTGGTCAGTATCTTTCTGTGTAAACACCACAGGGTTCCCGATTGGTTCTGTTATTTCACGCTATTATAAGTCGATCGGAAGAAAAAAAAATAAACTGTCAGATCTGTTATACGGTATTAATGCAACAGTAAATTTTATAAAAAAAAAAAAAAAAAAAAAAAAAAAAAAAATTTAAAAAAATTATTTAAACATTGTTTCTGTTAATTTTGCTTTAATTCTTGTTCCCGTAAATATTTTTTTTTCTGAAATACATCTCGAAAGAGTAAATAAAAAATAGCTTTTACCATTTCTATCTCCAATATCTGACCGCCAAAGTGGATGTATTTTTTCGTTCAGAAAGCATTCTTTTTCCTCTTATAACTTGTGACTTGTGGCTTTTTCGGAATTATATTTTGACGTGAAACCTCTTTAAAATCGCACGGAAACATAGGAGTACCAGAACAGAAATTTGTAGCGTAACGAAAAGGTCTATATCGTTCTGCTTTAATAACTCCTTAATTATTAGTTTCAGAAACGTAAATGCGTATTATTTTATAACTTACATGGTCAGCTTGCCAGTAAGACTGAGTTTGTGTCATTGTCTAGCGGGTTGGCGTGGAGGGACACAGCGCAGATCAGACAAAACTGGAGCTCTCACTCATTTCTATTCGATGTATCTCACGACCTAGACGTGATTCGTGTGTTTGTGTTCAGAGTTTTATTAAATAAATCTATTTAAATAATAATAATAAGTATATTTTGGACAATATTTACGTATAAAAAATAAAAGTAAATATGTAAAAAAAGTATAAAAATTCAATATTTCACCCTCAAACCGCGCAAAAACCAGCCGACAATATAAATTAGGAATATCGTTGGAAAGGTGAGGTTATGGACTACGCACAGGTACCCCAATGTCCGGTTCCAGGCGAGCGGTGTTTCGGGAGCGTCACAAAGCTGGCACGGTACGCTCAGTGAATGACGCCGACGGCGCGAGCACCTCTACTGTTGGTCATTATGCCCTAAGTCTCTTACTTGTAATATCACGACCAATGTTGAACAAAATTTTGTAGAATACTAGTCTATATAAATATCATGTACCATTTAGTGCTTGTTTTAAATTTAGTTTTAATTAAATTTAGTACGCAGTCAATGTTTCGTTTCGCAGTTTTGGCCAAATGAAGGAACTAAAATTTTCCTTTGGAGACGTTCAGTTTTGTTAAAAAAAATACGATGGTGGTTTCTCCTATTTAACTATACAGATAAATTGGTCGATCTGTAGATAGGAGGAACTTCATCCAAGGTCTGTAACGTTTCACGTTAAACTAATGGCCGTGCGCTCCGACACAGCCCCACCCGATTTTTATTCCTTAAAAAAGGCTTTTAAATATCCGAATGTATTATTTTTTTTCACATTGATATGATGGGAATTTTGTGTTGCTAACTTATGCTCCGGGCCATGTCATCGCTTAAAAAAAACATTTTCTTTTGCATATACGTAAGTCAACTTATTTCATACTTACCAGATTGGCTTAAGTGGAATGAAGGGCTGCTAACATCTCTTTGATGCGGAGGGTGAGTCAAGGGAGTAGGAAAATCAATGCTATAGAGTTCAGTTAAAGTAGACATAAGTCTCTTGAACACTATAAAAAAATTGACAGTATGTAAAAGTCGTGTTGGATTTGATGCACTTTACAAAAAAAAAAAAAAAGCCTTAAAAATTATACGCGAAATGTAATTCGTTGTATAATTTGGTATTATTTATATTAAAGAAATTACCTTAAGGAACATAAAAACAATTAAGCAGTAATGTATGGTGTTTAATGTTGTATCGCATTATATTGTTTATTTCCGGAAATTCATTGGTAAATTTGTTTTCTTTTAAATAGGATATTTACATTATTTCACAGTTACTGACATGATCTTTTAATAATGATAATTTGAGAAGATAATCTTAAGAATCTATTGAGAAATTAAAATATTTGTGTAATGAGCGATGAATTTAAGATTAGATTAAATAATAATTTAACGTTGTTTAATTGTTTAAATTTTTTTATATTTTTTGTAATTTATTTATAAATGTTTTATTTCTATAATACTATACACTGTTATAAGGTTTACTATTTCGTTATATGCCGGCCTCCGTGGCTAAATGGGTAGCGTCTCAGCCTTTCATCCGGAGGTCCCGGGTTCGAATCCCGGTCAGACATGGCATTTTTCACACACGCTACAATTCATTCATCTCATCCTCTGAAGATATACTTTAACGGTAGTTCCGGAGGTTAAAAAAAAAAAAATCGTTATATTTTTACTGAAAATTAACATTTTTCTTTGAAGAAATAAATTCTCTTTCTAATAAAAAATGTCTTATATTACTTTCATGGCATCATGCTGAAAGAAAGTTTTATAATCATTCAAAAATGGGATATGAAATTTTTTTATTTCTCGACGTTTCATGGCCCAGGAACCCCCTCCAAAAAAGAGTGGGGAGTAATTTTCGTACGTCGTACGTATGTTTGTATGTTGGCGTATTTAAGACTTAATAGCTTATGACTGGATAAGCCGATTTTGAGGAAATTTTGTACAGAGACTCTTATATATGGTGCAATTTGTTCGTAAAATTTTGGGGTCAATATCTCCAGGGGCTAGGGTAGATAGTTTTATGAGGTCAATCTTAAAAATATAAAAATTTTGCCTACTAACCCCCAAGTTCAGTACAGGGGTGCATGCATGCTTATCGTGAAAAATGTCGGTTTTCAGATTTCAGCAAAAATATCCATTTTGACCTTCCCTAAATCCATTTTGACTAGTTCCGTCGTGACATCTGTACGTATGTACGTACGAATGTGTCTCACATAACTCAAAAACGATTAGCCTTAGAATGTCGAAATTTTTCATTTAGGACTGTAAAAAAATATGTATACATCGGACTTCTAAATAAAGCAGGTTTTCAATTTTGAAATATTTGGATTTTTTATTTTTTTTTAACTGCCGTATTAAGCCTTCGTTAAGACCTTCAACGATATATCATAAGTGGTACTTATTTTCGTTGGTTTTAAAATAAAATTTTAACTAATGAACTATTTGGATCTTACAATGGGAAGACACATCGGTTCGAACCCGACTTCATATACATATAAATTTTTTTAATTTTTTTTATTTAAACATATTTATTTATTAATAATTATTGACCTCTGATGTATTAGAAAAAAAAAATAACGATAAATAACAGTAAAATTGATTTATTTTTTTAGTAATAACAGTGCAACAAAAAAAAAAATCAGAAGTTATTAGTGAAATATTTTATTTATCTTTTATTTTAATTCATTAAATTTTACAATCAGAGGTTAATAGTTATTAATAAATCAATAAATTTAAATTTAAAAAAAAAAGTTAAAAATAAATATATGTATATGAAGTCGGATTCGAACCGATGTGTACATGGTTACGGATCCGACACGTTCTCACTTACACAAAATGCTAAGGAAATTTTTAGGGCCATTTTTCTTGAGTATAAATGAATATTGCGTGTTAGTATTTTGCGATGAAGACACGTAAACAGTGTGCGAGTACTACTCACGCAAGCAATATCGTTCAAAAAACTTTTATTTAAAGAGTAATAAAGGGAATTTTACTCTATCCTAATATTTCAGATAAGATTGTTGAATTAATCATTGTACGAGGCTCG
Organism: Zanna intricata; assembly: GCA_010016005.3. Taxonomy (NCBI): domain Eukaryota; kingdom Metazoa; phylum Arthropoda; class Insecta; order Hemiptera; family Fulgoridae; genus Zanna; species Zanna intricata. The sequence continues at coordinate 6,968 of JAAAKQ030040482.1, forward strand.
GTTGATAAATTTTGCACACTAGCGTGCGACACGGAGACAAAAGGTACTATCGAGTTGGGCGTGGTATCATATGATAGCTAAAATCCCTCTCTACAAACCTGCGGTAATGGGTTGAAATCCGTTCACAGATTTGTTTTCAGTAGCAGTTAAAATGGAGTCGAGTACGACCAATGTGTCAACACGGTTAAAACAGCGCACATTGATCGAATTTTTAATAGCAGAAAATGTGAATCCTACGAATATATATATATATAAATATTTTCGTCCTTTAAAAGCGGATTACGGTAGTGTAACTGTTGAGAGGAGTACTGTGAATAGTTAGGCGTTGAAATTTTGCGAATATGAAACTGGTAAAGCGACAATTGAGTACACACCTCGCAGCGAACGACCAGTTTCTGTGACTGACGAGAAACATCAAAAGGAGGTAAACGATTTGCTTCAAAGTGACCGGCGAATCAGTCAGCAACGCATCACTATTCAGTTAGGATTTTCTAAAGAACGCATCACTATATCACTATTCAGTTAGAATTTTCTAAAGAACGCATCACTATTCAGTTAGGATTTTCTAAAGAACGAGTAGGGCATATTATCGAGCAACTGGGTTATCGTAAAATCTGTGCACTGTGGGTACTGCGCAAACTCTCTGATGGCTCTCCGAATGCTGAAGTTTGGGCTTATTCCGCTTCCGCCTTACTCGCCAGATTTGGCTCCATGCGTTCTTCCACTTCTTCCCTTTCTTCAAGAGGAACCTCAACGGTAATCATTACACCACCGACGATGAGGTGAAGGAACCTGTGGCCACTTGGATCCGAGAAAGACCGCTAGAATTTTTCAGTGACGGAATGCAAAAACTTGTTACAGGTTGGAAAAAGTGTGTTGTGTAAACAGGGAGTTTATAATGAAAAATAAATACTACTTTTTGTAGCCACGGTATTTTAGATTTATTCATTTTTTATTTCATTTCAATATATCTTTTCATCCCCAAGCATCATATATGCAGAATTTATTATCCGAGCCCCTTATAAATATTTGAAGTTAATAAAAAGTAATATTTTAGCAATTGTGTAACTGTTCACTTTATTAAAGAATTGGAGGATCGTAACTCACTTTCAAATGAAATAAGTTTAAATGAAGTGCAGCAAAAAATGTGTATATATACTTTAATAGGTGTACAAGGAAATCTTATGGTGTCCACTTCAGATTAAAAAAAAAAACTTTTTTTTGCAACATTCCTCCTTTTAAAATCGTTCTATTTAAATATTTCTATTTATTGTATATATTTTACTCATTTTTTTTATTAATTTCTTCTAGGCATAGTAGTAGTGCAAGAGACCTCCCAAAAATATATGATGGTGCAATATTGGGGGGGGGGGGACGGGGAGCCGATCATATTTTAAAAATATCTAAATTTTGAATTAACTTTTATTTTCACGTATCATTTATTTTTCAATGTTATAATAATGAATTACCATACCAGGCAAGTGTTATAAATTTGTTGTCAGCTTTTTTACTTGTAAATCATGTCCTCGTTAACTTAGGAAATTTTTATTGACTTAACTGGAAACAAAACTTAAGAAAACATAAACAATCTTTATTTATTTGTAACTCCCAAAAAAATATTCACTCAATTAAGCTGACTTATAGTTAATATTTTTTATATTATCCTAATGTAAAAATTAATTCAATTTGGACGTTTTGGAACAATGAAAGAATTTTTTAAATAATAGAAAGTATTTTCAGTTACAAAATGTGTAAAAGTGGGAAAAACCAACCATTATTAGGTCGCGCAGAGTAATTTATGTTATTATATAAAAGTTTGTTTAAATATCTTGCGCCTTTAATTAAGTGTACAGTAACTTGCAATAAAATTTCAGCACTTTGTTTTACGAGCAGTATCCCACAATAGCATCAATGTACTCTATCTACTTTATTACCTGATCATTGTAACTCTTTTTCCTCTTCTCATCAGTAACCATAGTAGCTATTTTCAAATACTAGTTTATTCTTATTGTAATAAGGATTAATTGGTGTATTCATTAATAGTCCATAACTAACTTGGTTGAAAAAAAAACTAAGATTTGTTGAGAAAAATAACAAGGCATTCATCATTATTAGAAAGTTGCAATATATGTTTTAAAATTACTTTGCCAGTTTCATATGAATTTGTACAAGTTAAAAACATAATTAAATAATGATAATTTTATTTTAATTTCTAGGTTTTTTGAAGATAAATTTTTTATTAATGAAATGAAATTGGATTAACAGAAAAAAGATTGACAAGTAAAATAATAGATAATTTTTTTATCATTCTTATTAAGTAAATCATTGTTATCAATAGCTGACTCAGTCATCCAATCAGCATTAGTTATAATTTCAGCCATGTTAGCTTTAACAGTTAAGATATTATTAAAACTTTATAAACAAAATTGTTAAATAACAATCTAATATATTTGATAAACAAAACTTTTTTTTTCCAATGAAACTCAACCATAATCATTCAGCAAACTTCATGTATAAAATTAAATAGTTCCTAATTAAAACTTTCCATTAAGTTACAATTAATTGCTGAAAGATAAAAGACTGGTAATTGACATATGGTCAACATTGACCATACACACTGACCATTGATTGGTATTAACACTATCTTATATGTATAATTTATCAGATTATGATGACATTTAACACTTATCTTTAATTATTTTTAAATATAGTTAACTTCACTCAGTTGGTGATCACATACTCATACAATTACTCATTAAGGTATATGGTAAGCTCCTATAGTAACAAGTATTACAACAATTGATATATTTACTAAATCTGGTAATCCAAAAACCAGGACTCAAAGAATCAGATCTGAAAGTTTGATAGATCTAAGATAAACAGTTTTATTATAATCAGACTTAATTCAGTAATAATGATATTTTAACAAAGAGATTATCATGATATTAGAAGGTTAATAGGGTAATATAGTTCATATATATATTCTTTTCCACTCATGAAGATTAGTTTCAGTTAAGGGATTTTTCCAGATTAGCAAGTTGTTCATGAGATTAACTTGAATGCAGCTGTTTAAATTATAAAGATTTCGTATTTTAGCTGGAACAAGCAGTGAATTGTGAATCTATACGTAGATTCCTGGCCAAATGATCATCCATTCAAATCTGTCCGTCAAGATAAGATTGTCCTTTCTCATCGTAAACCCCTTTTCCTTATCCTTATCTTCTTTCAATTTTAAGTTTTGCAGATGTCAGTAGGATTCTGCTAAGTACTTCATGTTAGGATATACTTAGATTTGAAAAGATAGTATATTTATTAGGTTTAGAGGGAGTGGTTTATGAACTGATTCAGGAACTCGTTTTCCTGACCAGTGGCTACACAATAATCAATAAGGGTTTCCTATTCATCCTTAAAAAAAAAAAAATACTAACTTAGATTAGTCAGGCACTTGTTCCTTCTAGCCGAGGAACTCGATTGTCTTTGTTTATTCTTTGTTTTCATTATTTTGTACATAAACATGTTAGTTTCTCCTTATTTATTAAAATTTTGACGGAGTGAAAATAAAATTATTGTTATTATAGAATTATAACCTTTTGATTGTTATTACTGTAATTTATAATCGAATGAGTAATTTCAATTCTAATTTTATGAAGTCCATAGTTGAATTACCTCGGTAATTCTGATGGTTTTGTGTACCAGATTGTAACATTAAGCAATTTAAAATATTGTAATTGTAAAATCATGAACAAAAAATTTTATTTATAATAGTTTTTTTATTAAAATTAGTTGGTTTAGTAAATTGATGTAAAACTAGCAAAAAAACATGAATTTATTTTATTAAGATTTTATAATCAATATCTCTAAGATTGGAAAATTTATGTGATTTATTTGTAAGTCCACTTTCTTTATCAACCATTTTAAATAATCTACTGGCAGTTGTTGGTTTTTTCAATTTCTTTCTTTTCCTTATTGTTTTGCGCTTTCTTTTACTTATGTAGGTGTAGGATATGAGACTATAAAATTTAATTTGAATTTATGATGTTAAATAATAATTACTATGTATACTATTTTTTATGTATAATTTATTTAGTATTATTTATATAAATGTAAATCAAGACATATATTTTCAATGTTTTATTAATTTTTACTTTTTACCAAACATGCAAAACATAACAAAAACCATTATCTTAGTTTATACTTGTATGATTATACTATTATTATTACAAATTGCCAACCCAAATGTGGGAATATGGAAATAAGGACAATCTATTGGTTTGTAATGTATGAGTGATTTTTACATTTGAGAAAGCCTGAAGTTTGGTTTTGCTTCATTACTTTTGCTTCATTAATTCTTTTTTCTTTTTTGAGTTTGTGTTTCTTATGTTTAGTAACGTAGAGTACTTAGCAATTTTTAAATAACAAAACTTATTTCTTTTTTATTTTGTATATATTTTGAATATAATTAATTATAGTATTGAAACCACCAGATAGAGTCAATTAAAAATGAGATCACTTAGGTAAGTGATCACTGGAGTGAGATCACTTAGGTAAGTGATCACTGGAGTGAGATCACTTAGGTAAGTGATCTCACTCCAGTAGGTAATGGAGTTCATTCAAAGCTTTCACTTCATTTATTTAAAATTACAATTTACAAATCTTCCAAATCAAGAAGGATGGTGTATTGGTTTGTTTTCTGTATGTCCTCAAATTTTTATTTTGAATGAAGCGCAAAATTTAATGAATTGCGAACTGCGAGCCTCTCTCACTGTGTTAGTTGGGATTGAACTGAATTATTCAAATCAATTGAATGAAAAAAAAAAAAAATAAAAATAAATAAAATAGAATTAAATTTATGTTAAATAAAATAATATTATATAAATTTAAATAATTTCTCTGGTTTGTTGTATGTACTCACATTTTTATTTTGAATGGCAAAATGCAACAAAGTAGCAAACTGCATTTGTGTTATATTTTTGTTGCAATTTTTTTAAAATTATTATGTTAAAAATTTTATGATGTCATTGTTTTCATTTTGATTTTTTTGGGATTGTAATTTTTTTTTAATTTAATTTTTGTTTATAAATATTTATCTGAAATTATATTTCTGTTTTGGGGGATAAAAAAAGGAAAACATTGGAGTTAAAACTGTGTTAAAAAACCAGCTAAATTCATGAACTTTATTTAGTTAGAATTTGCAAAAAAAATTGAACAAAATCATGTGCAGTGAAGAATAAACCATGTAACATTCTCACAGTGGGCCTTCTGCATTTTTTCTAGCCTGTTATATCATGTTATCCTGCTTTGTCATTTAAAATTAAACGTGAGTTAACTCTTTGTCATATCATGATATACAAAGGAGGATTTCATTTTTAAGGAAAAAAACAGGATAAATTAATATAGTAGGTGTGTAATTTGTAACTTGGTCAAAGCAGTCCAGTAGGTAAGTGTTCTTACTTTTAATTGATTCTATCTGGGATTTTAGTATTATAATTAATTAAATTATATTATTCAGTACAGTGGTTTATAGAATGTTTGGAAAAAAATATATAATAGTATAGTCAAAATTATAAAATTAAGGATTAAGGTTGACACTTGATGTCTAGTCTCAGTCTTATCTTAACTAATATAGTCACATTAATTGAACCCTAATATACAATTGGTATAGTATGAAAATTAAGTTTGGGATAAAAATGATACTTCTCTTACCTTTTTTTCTTTTTATTTGCTTCATGATAAGAACTTTTTTCTTATCACGTGATATGAAAAGGAAAAAAATTGAGAGAGCTTAAATATGTAACTTTAACCTGTTACAGCATTTCATTGTTTTTTGTTTACTGGGGATTAAGGTAGAAGCTTCTGGAGGAATTTACAGATATTGGTGACCTATTTAATTGCATAATAAGTTTTGACTTTCATCTAATTTCATAAAGTACTCCTAATTATTTATTTTTTTTAATGAGTACAACTTTTATCATCTCTCAAACATTGTTTCCTGGTTAAAAAATCCTCCTTTCTACATTAATTCTGTAATTGTTGTCTGTGTCTTTTAATTTCCTTCTTTCTATTGGTCTCACCTATTCTGATTGATAGCCGTGTAATTGTTAAGTTTAATAGTTCAACATGACCATAGATATCAGTTCCATAGTTTACTGAGACATCTATTCTTGTATCATCATTCAGCTCTGTATTGACCACATACTACTACTGAGAAATCTTAAAATGACTACTGACTCCATTTTAAGTTTTCAATTTACTATCTTACCTATAACTAGTTTTTTTAGGCAATAGGTAAAAAAAAAGCAATGGAATTTTTTTGCCCATTTGAACTTGAATTTGTAGGACTTCTGAGAATATTTCCATTTTTTAGTTCATCATCTCTATAAATTTTAATATTTATTGATTCCTGATTAACAGAGATCGTAGGTACTGTTTTCTTCACAACTATGATTTGAATATACTTGAGTATCTTAGGGCCTGGAAATTGAACAAGTGAATAGGTTAAAGGTAAAATGACAGCAGGTGAAACTAAATTTAATAAACTAGTTTTACGGGTATGAAATAATTGAGATTTAATTTTTGTTAAATATTATGCAACTGATAACAGTTAGAAAAAAAAACAGAAATAAAACAGTCTTTTGTTAAACAAATTTTTGTTGATAAAAATAAAACTGTGTTATCATATTCATCAAACTTAATGTAAATGATGTATATTATTTTATAAAACTATTTGATTACCTCATATATTTATTTATTAATGTAGTCAGCATTATTTGTTCTGTAATATTGATTGAGTTCTTACGAGTGATTAAATAATACAATCCCCCTTTAAATAAATAAATGATTTTAAGATGTCTTTTTCTTTTACTGTTTTTAATGAGTGTAATTATGTTTTTCTTTTGGTTTTTGTTATAATAGTTAGCATGGTTTTGATTTGATGGTGCCATTACGTAAATTATAATATGTACCTTTTCCTACTAATTACTCATTAACACATAGTGTCAAGGATTTGTTAACAATTGTGTACAATTGAATGACTAGCATTTATGTTAATTTTGATGCCTCTGTAATATATTCCCCTTTTTCTTATTTTTGTGTTGATGTTTTAGAAATTTATTTTCTGACGTATGTTTGTTAATATTAGTAAAAATTGACAGCATATTTTTACTAGTCATTATATTTATAAATTTTTTTTCTCTCTTTCTATTATAACTTTGTTGTTGTCAAATTATTTTTCATAATGTACTTTAATATACTGATACGTCATTTTAGTATGTAATTTTGTCCTTAATTTAATTTTATCCTCTATTTACCAAGCTTTTGTTTATTTCTTAAGTGATTGGTTTATTAATATTTTAATGTTCCTCTTCTAGGTAGATACTTCACATGTCTTTTCCACCCTGTTCCTTGATAGTCTTTTGATGATTTATATTTAATCCCTCTCTTTTTCTTACAAATTATCTTTTATATTCTATTTATAGTTGCAATTCTATCCTTCAAAGACTCTTCTTCTTTTTTCTGTATTAAATAAAACTTTTTGTTCCTTTGACTCATAACAGATGTTTTCATTACTTATGATTGGATTTATTTCATCTCTTTCATGATTTTAAATAACATATAAAATTATATATACTGCACTTTAATTTATCTGTGCTTCCCCTCAGGTGTGGGTGGTTTGCCAGATTAGTTTTCTGAAGTTCTGTCACTAATATGTTTCATATAACTGCTTGTATAACTCACCAGCCACTTTGATCTTTTAACTGAATTGTAGTTTGAATATCAGAAGGTTATTATAATATTTGTTTCTGCCTTCTTTAGATTATCTTTTAAGGGTTGTTAAAATTTATGTTCTATAAAAATACCAAGAAATTTTATCATTACTGTTGCCAGTTTTTAACATTTTTCCTCTTAATTTTCTAAAATATATATATTTCTTAATTTTCAACTGCAATAATATTTTAAGTAGAATGAATTTAGAAAAATAACGTTTTATATCCATGGATATTATACAACTTAAGGTGCTTCTTGATTCTAATAAAGTTTATATATGGCTTCCTTTTTTAAAAAGGGGGAAAGGAAAAGTGATGTAATCTATTTCAGAGGTTTTTATGCGTATTGAAGAAAATGTTTTTGGTTAGATTTATATTATTTTGAATAAATTATTATTTCATTTCTTCTTTTATCATAATGTGGAAATACCTTTCACTTATTTTTACGATTTATTTATTAAATATTATGAAATAAATAAAATATTTTTATTTAGAAAGGAAAGTATGTTATGAATATATATATATATATATATATTATTATAACAAACCAAAACATATGCAGGTAGGAAATATATATATGTGTTTATGCAAATATTTTGTTATTGTTTGATACCATTTGATCAGACATACCATAGAAGCTAATCTAGAACTTTTAAAATAATTGGTACAAGTTAATTTTTATGAAATCCCTAGAGATTATTTGTGAAAACTGTTTAGTCCCTTAGCTATTAGGTAACAACAAATTTACAAGTCTTTATAGAGAATCATTTTTTTCTGTTACTGGTTAAATAAAAAGTCTGTAATAATTTTTATTTTAAAACTAATTTCTGGCCCGTTCATTCTGAACAAACTCCATTTTGCACTGAAACAATCTGTAAAATTTATTTTTCTAGTTACAGATGTAATATAAATTTAACAGAATACAAGAGTTAAATGAAATCATAAATTTTGAAGAATATCTATCCTTATTAGGAATTGAGCATCCTCCCCAGTAAGTTTCTGTACCATCAACTGGTAGTTTAGATTAAAGGAAGACTCAGAGACATATTACCAGTAAGCATCTTAACCATTAGTTTGGTCATTTTTACAATTCCCTGAAAATAGAGTCTTCAGCCCATCCACAGGGTTACTACCTCATCAAACTTCATTAAAGAAGCTGGTGTGACAGCTGATATCTGGGAAGTAAAGGATTGATAATAAGGAGTATAATGATCAGATTTGGTTTTTTTTGCCATAAAATTCTCATCATCGCATGTAATTATTATTCAAAAACAGCCTGTTGTCCCTGGGTAAAGCAAATAAATAAGGAGATGATAAAGTAGAGTTGGTGAAGTATCCAACTCAAAAAAGAATTACAAGTCCCTCAGAAAATCAGAGTAGGTCAGTACAGCATATTATCATACCTTATTCTTTTAATTCTCGAATAATTGGAGTTAAAGACCAGATATTCCAGTAGTTATAGGAATAATTTTTTATACCTGTATTGAAAGTCATTGTACTGCTGAGCTTTTATAATTCCTTTTTTTTTCATCATAAGTTTTACTTTATTTATAATTATACTTACGTATAACATTTTTTTAATAGTAAAAACATCTTTAGTGAATTTTAAACATTTATTTAAATAATCAGCATGAACATTTAATTAGTCTATTTGTACTGTGCTATAAAATCTTTAGTGCGAAGTGAAAATTTAAGTGGCGTGTTTGTTTTTATCTTTTAGTGAAGTAAAAATGTAAACAAACTATTAAGTTATTTATAAAAAAAATTTATTTGAAAAAGCTTTTTTAAAATGAATAAAACAGATCCAGATACTGGTCTGGAATCTGCTCCAAATTCTCTTGAATGTTGGGATTACTCTGTTGAACTTGAATGTTTACGTGGAAGTGAAGGTAAGTGTAATATGTACTAATTAAATAAATATTCTTCTTCTTCTTGTGTGTGTGCGTGTGTGTGTGTGTGTGTGTGTGTGTGTGTGTGTGTGTGTGTGTGTGTGTGTGTGTGTGTGTGTG
>JAAAKQ030040493.1:4199-16739 GCA_010016005.3 Zanna intricata
AAAATTCATTTATTCAGAATCATATTACAACAGAAGAGTTAAAAAGGTAAAAACTGAAAGATTAAGAAAGACTGATGAATTTATATGACTGATATATTTGCATCAAAAGTCACTTGTGACTTTTGAGTTCATGACAATGTTGCTCACTCAAAAGTCACAAGTGACTTTTGAGTGAGCAACTCTTAGGAATTATATTGCAAAGTACAACATAAAACAAACAATAAAATCTACAATTTATAATTAAATGTTTTTTCATATATAAATGCTTACATAGGAAAAAGCAATAAGGAAATAATAAAAATACTGAAGACTAAAACAATAATCTAAAAAGAAAAAAATGTTAAAAATCTTTTTATCACTTGCTAAGACTCTTTTTGTTGAAACTAAAAATGAGTCAAGAATTATTACACAACTTATTACTGACAGCAGAAAAAATTAAGTTTAATCAAAGAATAAAATGAAAAATAAACAGAAAAAATAAATAATGAAATATACCAGAAGTACTGATGATGAGATCAGAGATATTCCTTACCAGCATTATTCCTGGGAAGGTATTTATTTGTTGGGAATACTGCTCCCAAAAAATTCCCAGAAAAAATTTGGGAATTATTTAGATAATTTTTTCTGGCCTAGACACACATGATTTTCATTCCAATAAATTTACTTAAGCTATATACATGTACATACATCTTTCACTTATGACATTCAGATCCTACCTACCCGTGCATAAAGAATACGGCCCTGAACATGTAGAGAAATGAATGAAAAAAGAATTGACAATAAAGAGTGAAAATGCAATTACACAGAAAAAGAGGTAAGTTTATTGTTTTGGGCCATTTATAAAACAATAGTAACCGATCCAGGTACCATCCTATTAGATATACGTGTAAATAAGTCTTATTGTCTGAAGCTTGCACTTGTCTGTGTCAACCCCAACCCCTTGTACCATGGTACTGGTAATCAATGCGATGAATGCGTAACCACACATGTTCAGTTAAATCATTCATTATTTTATACATTTTTATCAATAAACTGAGCTGGTCCCAAAAAGGAACAGCACTCATCATCAAACTATGGTATCAATTTCTTCACCAGTTAGCACTGCCTCATACAGTGTTAGCTTAGATTAACTTTGCATTTTCATGTAAATCACTGTGTTTTTAAACCTGGGCTCAACAGTTCTTTGCTTCACATTTTTTTAAGCTGGTTTAAAAATGGTAAGAAAAGAAAACTCCAAACAGAAAAAATTAAAAAATAGTAAGGAATAAGAAAGAGGTGTATGTATGCAGTTAAGAACTTCATTTATCATGATTAACCATTAAGTTTACTCAAAAATTTAAGGCAAGGCATAGATATAGTGAGCATTCCTAAATTTTTAAATGAAGTTGGTCATCCACTGTAAAGGTTAATTTTAAAAGAATATTGTTAAAATGTTAATTTGTTAGTATAATTGAATAACCATTAGAATTGGAGAGCATAAACTTACTTTAATAAAGTAATCACCAATATTAAAATAGTTAATCAAATTACAATAGATAATATTCAGTTAGTGATATGTACTACTTGATTGGTTTATTAAGACTAAAATTATACATACATTTTTCCTCTCTGTTACATGGCGTTGTCAACATAAAACACAAATTTACCCAACACAAATATGATAAATTTATTACATATTCAACACACCTGCTTAAATTAATATAGTTTGTTGTGAATGCACTGTGCTCAAGGTAATCAGTTTATTAATATAAATTTATTTTATTTCAGGTGAAATAAACATTACAATGGCACGAGTTATATACAGTACCAAAGTATTATTAAGGATTTTTGAGCACGAGCTATGGAAGGAATTTTATCAATATTTGAGGCCTTAATTTACACCAGCAACAAGGAAGACCCTATCTACTACCCTCATATATATGAAGTAAATAATAGGATGATTAATGTTCAAAACATCAACAAATTTGACAATCTGCATTCACAGAGCAATGATTGGAGCAACATTCGTAATGAAAATAATTTCAATTATCACACCCAAAGCCAGTTTTCGGTAAGTTTGAGAATAAAGAAGAGAATAAGCATCACTCCAACTATGTTTCCAAATTCAAAACATCCTAGACTAGTATGGAGCCAATAAAAAAGTTTTTGTACTAATGGGAGATAATATCAGAAATTTATAGAAAGCTTTTGAAATTGTTCAAGAGAACAACGCACAGCATTTAATCATGCTCCTTAGTTGCCTTTACCTACATTAAGTAGGTTACATTAGGTAAGAGGAACATCCTTTTTACCACTACGGTGTCCACTTTGATTAAATATTCAATTAATATCACAAGAATTATAAAAAAATAGCCAAAGACTCAGTGCTACTTTGGGAAAGATAAACAAAAGTCACATAAAAATTAAAGCTTCCTGGTAAAAATCACCGTTTGCCAAATTTATATTGCATAGAAAGTTTATATAACAATTAAAACTGCCATGAACAAAATCATGGAGAACCTATTCAAATACCATTAAAAGGTAAAAACTAATGTTTTAGATGGTTTTTGAGTTCTCATAGGAAAAATGATTTCACTGTTAAAACCAATAAGCAATGCAACTCTTGTTCTGGAAGCCAAAGTAGATGGTATTTTAAAGAATTTATAAAAAGATTTTATTGGCTTTCATCAAACAGCTTCCTATTAAGTGTGTAACATACAATTTACAGAAAGATTTTCATGAAATCTGTGAGCTCAATAAATTTTGCAGCCGATTTATTAAATCCAGCCTCCCAGGAGTCAAACTGCAGATTAAGGAGTTAATTGACGAATGGAGTTTCATCAACCAAATAGTCCAAAAAATGAGCATGAATGAGAAATCTGTTATAGCAGAATTAGCAGGATAGAGGAGCAAGAAAGGAAATATCTGTGCTAGATTTCCTGTGGAGATCAGAAAAAACATAGCTCTCATAAAATGGTGGACAAGACTAGTATGCATTACTGACCTAAGTAAAGTAGCAAATTGCATTCTATTAGCTCCATCAACATCAGCAGTGACTGAGAGGAATTTCAGTTATTTCACTTTTATCCACAATAAAAAAAGAAATTGTCTAATAGAAAGGATTGGAAAAATCATATTTATATACTACAATTATCATCTAAGAAAAATCCCAATTGTAATTCTCAGGAAACTTAAAAGACATTGCTATTGCAATGGCTAACTTCTCGGAAAAAGTGGAAGAAAGAGGAAGGAAGTGGAGAGGAGGAAGAGGATGATGATTGTGATGATGATGATGAAGGCATAGGCAGTAGTGATAGCGAACTGTTAATTTTATAACTGATGTTAAAATATTGTAGTAATTGTTGTAATTAAAGGAATTTTTATGTCTTTTTTAATTTGAAATATGATTAGAGAAAAAACCTGGTTGCATATATTTAGGCTAGTACAAATATGCCCTTTGCAATTAAGCAGAGGAAGACACAATGGTAAAAATGTGCATTTGTCTCTATATTTTATCAGTAAGTATTTTTAGAAGAAAGGGGAAGATATGCAATATATATTCCCACTAAAAATAATTAATTCCCAGGAATATTCCCCTAAAAAAATTCCTAAATCAATAATTAATAAAAAAAATAATTATCAATCTGATTTAATGATTTTAAGTCTATTGAAAATTACAGATTAAAAATAAATAATAGCAAGTATGATTATGCAAGCTACGAGGTTGAACTTACATGAGACAAAGTGAAAGAATCAATCTCGCTTAGTAATTCACAGGCCTTCTTTATTTCTTTAATTAAATTCTTTTTCCAGTTAGACAATCTTTCACTCTAAAAAAAAAAAAGAGAAATTATAATAGACAGAAGAAATTAAATAAGCTTGATACCATAAATAGAATAGATTTTAATAATTAATTGACATGTTCCATGTTAATGCACATGCAAATTTTGTAGGCATCAAAAAGTGCATGCATGTGCTTGCCCACTCTCTCTTGCTCACAATCACACTCACATATGCACACGCACATTTCACAACTTTTATCATTTTGCAGTTTGAAACTGCTTATTTATAGAATTTTGTTCATCACATAATGTTTGAAAATATAATAATATTTTAAGTGGTTATACATGTATATATTGTTACCACATGCCTTTAACTCGGCGACACATAAGGATGAAAATGTCAGAGGGATTACAGTATACTACACGCATGCACAGGCGGCAGGCACTCCCACCACACAACTCTGCTCACACATGTATCCTCCCACCATAGCGACACTACCCCACCATTGCAGGCTCTAATAAATGAAGGCTTCCTGGTATGAAACTTCAATTCACCATCAACCACTGCCTAGAGAAGACCTCAGGAGAAGAAGAAGATGGAAGAAGCTGAAAGGAGTTCCCTGGCCGATTCAACGCTGGACCACCCCGCCGGAGCAGCAGGCCTGGCCGGACCGCCGAGGGAGTCGCTGGAAGCGGACGCACCATTCCCACTCCAGCTCGCCGGACTTCCATCACTCTGGCCAGCAGACGCAACTGTGAGAGCCAGCCCAGCGTAGGATTGCTTGGGGAGAACAGCCTCTGCCGTGCCATCAAATGATGACCAATGCCGACCCAACATTCTGGGGCTCTGGGGGTCTCCATTACCACTGTAGTGGGAACCCAACCGCTGCTGAGGGAAAGCTCGGTCGGATTTACTTCACTAGAGCCATTTCCCAGATCCAGCCACTCTTCTCAGAGCTAACAACAAAAATGGCCCTTTTCAGGGCCAACAAAATATTTTAGACTACAACACGTCAAAGCCATTCGACAACAACAACAGCCCTTCTCAGGGCTATTACGAGAATTTAAACAACAATGAGCTACCAAAGCGATTCGGCCACAAAAAACGGCCCTTTTCAGGGCTACCAAAAGGTTTTGAGTTCCACTGTCATCGAAGCCATTTGGCGACAATATACATCTTGTTATAACAGCACAATGAAATTAACTGAAATTTTAAATGGGGCATATTTGGCAACTGAAGATAGTGTAGTTTCATAGTGAAGTTTGGAAGATAGTGTAGTTTCATCTGAGTAAAGTTCAGAAATTCACTATATCAATAATAATACCTATAACAACCTAGAAAATAACCAGTATTAAAATTATTTTTCAAAAAACCATTACCTTTAATGGACTGGTACCAAATGCTTCAGCCGTAATCTATAAAAAACAAATGGAAAAAAATTATTATTTAATAATACATATATAAACGATTATAAAATTAAAACTTACAGCAAATATATATATTTCCTTGGTCAGCTTTTTTTTTTAAATAATGAAATAATCTATAAAGCTGATGAAAAATTGTAGAACTTAGGATAGGAATCAAAATAATTAACAGTAACATAAGAAATTGAAACACTTCCTGTTACTGCAAAATTTAACATAATAAACAATGAACTTGCAAAAAGACTTACAAATTTGAAGATAATTAAAGAACTAAGGAAACTACAATACAACTGAAATATTATTAAAAATTGTAATAAATAATAGACAATATGAAGTTAGTGTATTATGACAATAAATAAACTATTCTACAATAGTTATATAGTGAAATACTATAACAATAGATAACAATATAATAAATTGTTTTAACAAAAAAAAAACACTAAAAATCTCACCAATGTGCATTACAAATCCACACAATAGAACATTTATTCAACAACCAATATTTAAAATAAATTAAAATTCTAATAATTATGACCTTTTCAGTATAAATAATTTGTAAAATGCGACAGTTTTCAATAAGGTTTTTTCTCCAAGATATACAAGTTTCTTTGTCACAAAAGAATGTACTGATTTTTTTATTTAAAGTTACTTCTTTCAAAGTAAAACCTTTGGAAGTTACACAAAGTTTTCACAGTTATTTAAACTGATCATGGTAATACTGGAATGTTAAGATTTTTTCCATAGCTCTGAAATGATGATCCTCCAATTTAGATTTCATATTAAGTAGAATCACACTGAGCTAAGTCAGAGCTGCATGTAAAAATTGGAAAATATTTTCCTTTGCCTGAAATTCTCAAATTGAAAGTGCAGATTGAACTGGCATGTTGTTGTAGTAAACATTCAATTGCCTTCAATTAACCTTTGAACTTTTTTGAACTCATTCAAAGAGATTTTTGTACAAGGCGTAATCAAGCAGTACAAATTCTTTATGAATAATGTAAAGGCTATTAAAAAAATATCAATAATCATTGTTTCTACTCTGATTTCATCACATGTGCTTTCTTTAAATGAGGAGAATTTTTCATGTGCCATTCTTCATTTTGTGGTTTAGTCTAAGGTCACATCCACAAATCTGTCTCATTTTTTAGTTTTTCCAGCAAATTGGCAAATTTACAATTGGTTTGTTTTTCTCAACAAATAAAGGTTGGACACTAGTTTTGTTCAGATGTTTCATATGCAAAAATTATCTATTAGAATTCTGTGAACTACATTTTTATCAAAGCCTGTTTTTTCTGATATCATCCTGACACTCAAACAACAGTTATTTCCCATCACAACTTTAACACTTCCACATTTCCATCATTCGATGACTGGCTGATTCTTTCAGAATGAGGTTATGTTCAAAAATTTTTCAGCCCGCTTTGAAAACTTTGCTTTCCAAGTTCTCAATGGAGTGGATTTCCATAAGCATCAATTAGAGAAGAGAATTAAATATAGATTTGAAGAGTTTTATATAATTTTAATAACATACTTTTGTTTGACATTTTCCTCCACTAACAAAAATAGCAAGTATATAACACACTGTAAAAAGTAGCAGCAACAACTGATGTCTGATGCAAACGATTAAACTGAAATAAAAAAAGACATACAGCAAATGTCACCAAAGACATACATCAAGGTGCTGCATTGCCAAGTGTGAGCAGGTAAATCATACAGAAAAGTGCATTTTGTTTTGGAGCAAACCTCATAAACCACTAATGTTGTTAACAGTCACTTTATTCTAAAACAGAATAACTTCCTAAAATGTATCTTCATATAACAAATGGAAAAAAATGCAAATAAAATCTCAAAATAAATAAAAAAATTTTGTCTATTCTCTAAACCTTTTAAAGTACTATCAGTGGTCCCATATCAGGTGCACAACTGGGCAAATAATTATTTTTACTCTTTGCAAATAAAAACTGTACTCTATTAAGGATACAGATGGATAACCTATATTTACAGTTTCCTGATGACATAAAATTTTTAGATACATTTAAAGCTCTGTAAGATGAACACAATTTCCAAACTAGTGGCTAGTGGCTACTGGCAAGTGGCAAGTGTCTCTTATCTCTTTTTTCTGTTTAGCCTCTGGAATCATCGTTAAAGTATTACTTCAGAGAATGAATGAAGATGATACGTATGAATGTGAATGAAGTGTAGTCTTGTACAGTCTCAGGTCGACCATTCCTGAGATGTGTGGTTAATTGAAACCCAATCACCAAGAGAACACCGGTATCCATGATCTAGTATTCATATCTGCATAAACATAACTATCTTTATTAGGATTTGAACTTTAGAACTCTCAACTTCAACTGATTCAATTGAACTCTTCAACTTCAAATCAACTGAATTACAATGCTGTGTTAACCACTACACCAGTCCGGTAGGCTAGCTGATTAGTGTCAATGAGCCTCAAATCTAACCCAAGAAAATATGCCATAAAATCAAATTGTCCAACCAACAGTGTTGTTCTGATATATAAGTCAAGGTAAGTAAAGTTCAAAGAATTAAATATCTAGTTGTAATGTTGGATGAGAAATTACAGCATATTTACTATGTTAAGAATAATAACATTATTTGAGGAAATTATGGTTTTCAATTGCTTTATTTCAAATATCAAAATACCAAGAAATTTAAATCAGTAGCAATTTTTAAAATATTACATTCATTACGTGTATAAAGGAATTATATGATTTTACATCGCTGATATGAAGCCAATTTCACAACTTGCAGTTTTTGTTTACAACCAGAACCACCGTTGGGTATAACATCAGAAAATGAAGATGAGTTATGTGTAGTGTGTGTGAAAATGCCATTCGAACCCGGGATTTCCAGATGCAATCACAACTTCAAGTTAAGTATATTGAATCTATACGTAAGTTCTTAAGACTGATTTTTTATATATATATATATATATATATATATATAATCCTAACAATAATGTACATGTAAAAGCATAGAATATTAATAACAATGTTCATATTTTATTTGTGCCTGCCTAATTGGAGAAACAATTAAGTTTTTTAATGGTTATTCAAAATTTAAAGAAAAATTTATGCATAATTCATTAATTTGTCATTTTGTCACATTAACACACCAATTTTTTAATAACAGTTCTGTGCAACAATTTACATTAAGATTTAGTAAGTTTTTAAAAATCAACCTGGCTGTTTTTGCATCCAGATATGCAACAAAGAAATGCAGACGAAAGCAATGGTATAATTGCTTTAGTTTTTTTGTTTTTATGAAATGAACTCACGTGTAATTAGTGTTGAATCCTTTAAATATAGCAACAAAAATACAATCTGTTAAAATTCAACTTTAGGTATAGGCAGTAACTTTTAGATGAATCCGAATGCCTATGATATCAGTATGCATTGGCTATTGGCCAATTAGTAGTCTCAGGAATGATTATAATGAGAATGGGACAAGAACAACTGCTTAGCTATAGGGCTTTGCAACAGCTTAATTATAGGGCTATTGTAAAACAGCAAAACTCTCAGCCTTTAAAAACCAAGATCAATAATAATATTGATATTCATTAATCTTACCAAATTATTGAATCCTAATGAAAGACATTCTTCAATGTTGTTCAACTGATCTTTCAAGCACTGAATCATACCATCTCGTTCATCTTGCTGAGGAATAAAAACAAATCTATCACAAAAAAAATAAACCATTAAGCTTATTAATATATGTAAATTACAAGCTACAAAACAGGCCTTCTGCACATCAATTGCCGAAGTTTAAAAATCCAAGCCTCAAAAAGAAATCATAAAAACTATCATACCAGAAAGTTTCTAGCCTGAATCACAGAAAAATTTGTCTCCCTTAATAGTTTTAATTTTATTTTTTTTTAAGTTCAGTGGGAAAACAACCAAATAAGTTATTAACTAAATGCTACAAACAAAAACTTACAGATAGAATTATAAGTTTACTATGAATGCAATTTTATCTTATCCATAAAACAACAAAAAATATATAGAGTTAAAAAATGAAACAAAAAAATTCTCAAAAAGCAACAAATGAATTTTGAAAAATTTCAGTGTTATAAAGAGACCAAATGAAATTAACAAAGGATATAAGAACCGAATGCCATATTGAAATTTAAATAAAAGAGATAAATTTAGCCTGACAAACAAAAATCTTTATATGCAAAAATATGCAATAAATCTATATGAAAAACATGATCAATATTCATAATAATTAAAAAAATATATCTGAAAAAAGTAATTCTGATCAAAATGGAAATGCATTCAGATGTTAGACTGACTTCTTTTAAATTTTAAATAACGTCGATTGTGACTATAATTATTATCTAGGACACTGCAAACTGAATTAACTACTTGTATCTGTGACAAAGATTTTATACAATTTTTTTATCTAGTAGAACACAATGTTTGCAAAGGCAGTCGTTAATCTGGGAAGCCAATTGTGAAGAATGACTGAACTACAGTTTCAACCTTGAATTATAACAGATATAATAATGACAATTCTGAATAATATGGTAAAATATCACTTAAAAGGTTTACTCTTACTTCATATAAAATTAAACATGTTTTTAATTTCATTAAAAAAAAATTATATACATATATATATATATATATATATATATATATATATATACACATATATAATTTTTTTTTTAATTCAAATAATTTATTAACATATTGACCACTGAGTTGATAAAATTTAATATTATATGCACCTTCAGCTGGTACTAAATTCTAAAACTACATTAAAATATAATTCTTTTGAAAACATTTATTTTAACTTTATTTAGATTGTTTTCTGTTTTGAAATTTTGAAATATTATGAATGCATAAGCTGTTCAGTATTACCTATGCATACACATTCAAAATAATATTATGCACACACAGTATATCTAAAAAGTTCCCAAACTAAATTAAATAAAAAATACAGATTTAAAGATAAATGAATTTACTCACATCAGCCCTCTACACAGATCTCTTCTCTAGTTATAGACTTGGTGCAGTCCCAGTACAGCCCATCAAACGCTCTGAAGAAATCAGTCTATGGGATCACCTTCAACTGTTAAATGCAAGTCTTGTGGACAGCCAGAATGTTGTCGAAAAAGCAACCTTTTATCTTCAACTTGTGTTTAACAGAAAATAGTCTGCTGGAGCCAAATCGGGTGAACAGGGCGGGTGAGATAAGACTGTGATTTGATTTGCAGTAGAGAAAAGTACCAGTATAAACATGTTAAAACTGTTGCCATGTGTGCCAGGGCATTGTCGTACAAGAGAGTCCAACTGCCTGGATCCCAGAACTCAGGTCGAATCCAATGAATGAGACACATCAAGCATTACATAATTTCCAAATAGAATTTAAAATTCACAGTTTGACCAGTTGAGACAAATTCATAATGAATCAGACTCTTTGAGTCAAAGAATGCACTCTTCAAAGAGTCTTCCACACACTCTGTCAAAGAGTTTTCACTCTTGATTTTTGCTGCCTGACTTTCGCCGATCTTTGTGCTCTAGGATCAATGAAGCAGCAGATTGACATTTCATTTGCAGATCAAACATGAAGCACCAGCTTCAGCTCCAGTTAAAATTGTTTGCAAAAAATTCAGGTCGCTATTGGCAGTTTCAAAGAAATCTTGAGTGCAAGAAAGATGGCCTCATACTTTGTTCACCATCATCCAAGCAACTTTCAACTGTCATTAAACTGTTTCCAACATGTGTATGTTGTAGTATGAGATGCAGCTTCATCCCGAATGCTTGCTGTTTCACATAATAAGTTTCAGCAAAAAATTTTTAGTCAAACATAAAATTTTATCATCTTTTTCTGTTCCATGTCATGGCCAACAAAGTCACATGAACACAACATACAAGGCCAGATATAACTCGAGACTAGAATGACATAATGTGATGATATTTTGTACACACTCTTGTCAGACATCATACTACATAGTTCCTTGATTGTCCAAGAGATGGCGCTATTTGTACTGACCTCAGAAATTTAGTTGGGGAACTTTTCAGACCTACTACATATGCATAATAGGATAATACTTCAAAATTTCAAAATAAAGAACAATCTAAAATAAAATAACAAATTTAAAAAAAAATTATATTGTAATGTAACTATAGAATTCAATATCAACTGAAGATTATTTTCGCAGGATGCTGCAAAAATAAATTCTTGGAAATTAATATAATGAGTTTAACTTATCTAATTCCTGTATTTTGATGGTTTATATTTCATATAATACATAATTTTTATGCAATTATTATACATGTAATAGCAATACCAACTAAATGAAATACCTTTAGAGGAAGAAGAAATTTTAGGTCAAGCATCAAAATTACTTAAAATAAATCAAATCTGACACGCAGTTTGAACATGAAGAGAAGAACAATTTTTAATATTACAAAATCATTAATATTAAGAAATTATATGATTGCAATGACAAATGCATTTTGGACTTCAAAAACACAAACAGATTTTTTTCCATTGTAACAAGAGGAGATAAAATAAGAATTATTAAAGTCAAGCCAAAACAACAATTCAAATAGCAGCATCGTTTACATCCACCAAAGCAAAAAAAAAACTATAACAAATAAAAATAGCACAGATGTACTAATTAAGAGGGGGTTGGGCCTTCTGGTGGATTTTAAAACTCAGGAAAGTCTCTGTGGAAGAGCACAGTGAAAACACTTTCAAACTAGGTGCCAATCAGATCCAGTAACAAAAATGCTGTTTTCACAAACTTTTTTTTCATGATATTGGATTTCATACACTGCTACCTGTGCTGCTCAGAAGATTCAAATTGAATTTCTGAATAGAGAAGGCATTTTGAAAATTTGAAAATGACTTCTGATTGTTACAGCTGACTTCTGATCAAATGACTTCTGAATGTGACAATCAACTTTCTGTCAGCACAGAACCCATACCTTTTCTTTTTAGGTCTGCATCTATCTCAAGAAGTGAACTGGTTCTTAAACATTTATCTGTGCAAAGCAAGAGAGCAGAAACCCCCACTGCTGGTTTATTCAGTGGCTGAATAAACCAGCAGTGGAAAAATCCACTCTAAAGCTTCTTCCTTAATACAAAATGTTCTTACAAAACAATAGGAATCATGTGAAAAATGTATATAATTACAAATATTCCACCAATAATAACTTTTTCATTTTGTATTTTTAATGACCAACAGACCTTTACTTGTTTACATACAGTTTGCCTTTTATACAAAGTGTATCAAAACTGCACGACAATCTCTCGGAAATGGATTCTATATCTAAAAATAAGAAAAAAGTTTCCAATAAACATATGCCTGAAAACGTTTTGT
>JAAAKQ030040504.1:0-35992 GCA_010016005.3 Zanna intricata
TAAAGTTACAAATGAAGAGGTTCTGCGACAAATCGATGAAAAAAGAAGCATTTGGAAAAATATAGTTAAAAAGAAGACAGACTTGTAGGCCACATATTAAGCACTGTGGAATAATCGCTTTGATATTGGTAGGACATGTAGATGGGAAAAATTGTGCAGGCAGGCAATGGTTGGAATATGTAAAACAAATTGTTAGGGATGTGGGATGTAGGAGGTATAACGAAATGAAACAACTGGCACTGGATAGGGAATCTTGGACATCTGCATCAAACCAGTCAAATGACTTACTTAAGACAAAAAAAAAAAATATGTGAACTACATATAAAATTTTTCAAATTAAATTGTATAATTAAGTATAATTAATTGTCATTAGTTTCATATTTGGTTTTCACTTATTTCTGTGGGTAGTTGTGAAGAAATGTTATTTATTAAATTGTTGTCTTAAATAAGGATTGAAATTACCTATAACTTCTGTTTTTTAAATTGTTAACCGTTGTGGAAAAAGGAAATTAATTCCAATAACCAGAATAATTTTGTCTATTTCATTTATTAATTTATGTACTAGAATACATTGTATATCTTAATATGTAAGCGTATCTTTCTATTTATCTATCTATGTTATGTATCTTTCAGACCCGGTTATTAAATATTATTTCAGACCCGGTTCACTAAACTTATAAACATATGGGATAATTCTCTGAATATTTCCTGATTGACTTGCTGCATGAGATTTCATTAATCCTTCACATATGTTTGCATTCATGCTAAAATTAATAAATTTATTTAATACTTAACATTATTTGTCCCGTTGAAGCGTGCCATCCGGTCGATCAATTAACAGTAGATCTCATTAAATCCCGGTAAATTAAGTATTTTATTGTGTTAATATGCAATTTACATTCATATTATCTGTTGATTGTTACAGTGTACTGCTACAGGGTGGATTGGATGTAAATGTACAAGACTTTGATGGTTGGACACCGCTTCATGCTGCCGCTCATTGGGGTCAAAGGGAAGCATGCGAATCGCTTGTTGAACATTTCTGTGATATGGATATGAAAAATTATGTGGTAATACTTTAATTGTAATCATTATCAGTATTGAATTTGTATGTAATTAAGCGGTGTTCATTTCAAGTAAACGGTTCCCTTAAAATCTTTTTTTAATAGAAAAGTTTGACGTATTAGTTGCTCATTTGTTTCTTACTAAATTAATCCGGTAGAATCTTACCTTCAAGACTTTATGCGGCTCCACTGCCTCTGATGAATGTGATATTTCACAGGGTTGGGTAGGATTTTAATCTGATCGTAGTTGGAAGTGAAAGGTTTCTGAAAGTACAGGTTAAACTATTTAAACCTTCCTCTGGGTTTTGTGACTACGCTTCTTCCACTTCCATGTATAATAGTACATTCTGGGTTTAAATCCTGGTCAAGCTTGGTATTTTTCTTATAATACAAAATTCATTCTCATCATACACAAAATTAAAAGAAAGCAACTGTAATAGAGCATCAGCCTGTTCCAAAAAACACAAATACTAAATAAAGTACTATCGTAAGAAAGACAATCGCCATGAACATTCATCTGAAGTAGAAATATCTTTTATGGTAAGTTAAATTTTGACAAAATATATGTTTAATAGTCATGGCTTTTTTAAGAACATGTTTAAAAATTTTCTCAGGAGTAAATCTATTATTCTAAAAAGGTTGTTGGGAAGTATTAGCGCCCCATCATTAATCCTCAAAGAATTTTGCTCTATACTGCACATAAATAAATTTTTTGACAATCTAAATCCTGCTTAGGAAATCTGATGAAAATTTTAATTTTTCCAGTGGACTTAATTAATATGTCCATTGGACTATACATCCAAGTCATAGGTTTTTGTCTTGATTCATCAGTAGTTTCCAAGCATCGTCTAACTACGCTGTTGTTCTAAAGCTTTGTTTTTAAGATATTGCTACCGGATGCTTCTTTATTCTTGTTTCAATACTTCCTTTTGTTTATTCCACAACATGGAAAAATGTTAACCCTAATAATTAAATCAATTGGTCATAAAATAAAAATTCACTTGTTGGCTGTTTAATAATTTTAAACGTTTTATTTTTGACTTGATAAATTAATTGATAGATGCCGTTTGTCTGGATGAGTTTGCTTTTATCTTCAGTGTTTCAGTGACATTTATGTTTTATGTCTTTTTTAAATGTTATTTTTATCTTGCAGTTGTTAGGAAAGCAGTTATTCCCTGTGTTTTATTTGGTATTTGCTGGTTATTCTTTTCAGTATACCGTCGGTGGTTTCTTTAGTGTAACAATTGAACTCTGCCTTATTTTTTAACAAAATTAATTTCTCTGTGATAACATTTCAGATAATTTTGACAGTTTGGCTTGAAACTTGGATTGCCTTGAAATTACCTTAAATGGAAAGAATCTTTGATGGTATATCTGTTGATGTATGCGCTTTTTACTTTAACATCAAAAGCAGTCTTATTTTATTAGGTTTTATGAAGTTAAAAGGTTAATTTCGTTTAATTTTGTGGTTAAATTTAAGCATTAAAGATGTCAAAACATCATTTATATATTTCAACATACAAAAAATTCCAAACTGACAAGAAATACTGGAGTTCATGTATTTTTTAGTCAACCGTATAAAGATCAACTAAGAATTCAGAGAAGGGCTTACTAAATTTTGTTTCATCAGTTTTGCTTTTATTAACTATTACTGAATTGGAAAGAGTTTTTTCTTTTTTATATATAAGTCTATTAATTTACACATTCCTCAATTGTATATAAAATTAGATTGGGTAATTAAGCAAACTTTTAAAATATCCATTGTTTCTTTGTTTGGAATCCTGGGGGGGTATAGAGAGTTAACTATAAAAGAGTGTGTAAGGGTTACGTACTATTAGTTTTCTCACGCTCAAGTTAAATTTTTTAAGTAGATTGTGACAAAATTTACAAATAAGCAAACATACTTCCTGATTTTATTTTTGTTTGTATTTTTAAAGAAATTAATAATTATTTTGTGGTAATGTGGGGTTTTTTTTAATGAGAATTTAATGGAGTGTTATATAAACATATTCACTCCTCAATGGGTGATATGCAGAAATTGAAGATTTTGAATCATTCATTGATTGCAAAGCCATAGTTTGATTGGGAGAACTGTTATGGCCATAACAGTTTTGCTAATTCATCCAATTCAATGCATTTAGTTTCAACAAGGGCCTGTTGAAGGTGTCATGATTCATTTTATTAATAAAAAACATTTTATAAAAAAAAAAGTGTTGGTAGTTATGAACCTGCACAATAAAAGATTTCATTCTCAGTTTCAACTTCAGCAGCATTCCAGTTTTATCAAACAGTGTTGTAAAGATGTGGGTGGAAAATTTTGAAACTACCAGTTTAGTTGAGTAAGCCTCTAGGCTCTGTAAAAATATCCAGATGTCAGTAACTAAAAATTCTAACCCTAGATTTCAACTCTACTTATAAGGTTTAGATAGTCTGAACCTGTGATTGAGGAATTGAACATGTGATTTTATTGGGAGTTTTTTATAATCAACTTCTGATCCTACTGATTTACCATGTTATCATGAGGGGTAAAAAATTTTTCTCTATTAACAATAGGAAGAAAATCCTACTAACCGATGTACTTCTGGCATTGCTTAATACTGGTTCCGTAGTAGACAGCTGTTATGTATATTCTGAAAAAGGAACATCTACCGGAGATGTTTATTTGTTTTTCAAACTACACAAAAACAGCAACAATAAATTGCTGAAAAGATTTTTTAATGATTTAGTAATTTATTAAGCATAGTTATAGAAGCATAATAAAGCCCTTTTTCGTAAGCTGAAGCATTATATAGAGTTACCAGAAAACAGTTCTGTTGATTGGCTTGGTTTAGACGGATGTTGTTACTTCTTAAGAATAAGTGACTAATTTTTTTTTTTTTTTTAGGAAAGGTTAACAAAAATGTATTATTGAATGTGTGATACTTTAGCCTGAGGAAATTTGAACTGAAATTCTTCTTTCACATGATTTAGATATTATTCGCTAGATAATTCTCTACTATTAGCACATCCTAATCCTTTATTAACAATATCTTACCTAAACCCAAAGAAGGGAATTCTAAATGATCTTAGCACATAATCATGATCTGTTACACTGTTACATATAAGTAACCTTGTAACATGTAAGTAAATCGAGTGGCATAAAATTTACTTTTACTTAAGTTATACATAATTATAAATTTTACATAACTTTTATGTCTTTCTTGTAACATTCATTAGAATATGATTTTTGGATACCTAAATTCATTTCTTTTGTGAAGGATTTTTATCTTTAATCTTGTCTTTTTTTCCAAAAGTGTATATGTATTTATTTTTGTATAGGGTCAGACACCATTTGATGTAGCCGATAGCGATATGGTTAGAGTTCTTGAAGAGCTTCGTAAGAAACAGAATGCTCAACAGAGAGATCGTGATGACATCAATTCATTAATTAATAAAAAGAGTAACAATTTACCAAACAAAAGAAGGTAATTAGTTTTGTCATTTATTAATATTTCTTGTTTTTATATGGAGAGTGTAGTTAAATTAGTTAATTCAATAGACATTTATTTATGTATATGTATTATGCTCTGGAGTTAGATAAAAGATAATTACAGTGAAAATTGATGATGGTTTGAAAATTATTATAGATGGCTGGATTACTGATGTACAAGGTGTGTCTCTTATAATGAGACTGTTTTCTATTTCTTAGAGAAAACAATGAGATTGTGTGCTGTTTGGCAAAGTTCTTGGCTGCATATTAATTCACATGAAAAATGTTAACTTTCCCATCCATTCATTTAATTGTGAATTAGAACAATTGTATTTTCTGTTGTTGTTGTTGCCAGAGTAATGCTAAGTTTAAAAATTGTTGAAACGGTAAATTTTAAAAATTTATTAAAACTGAACAAACCAGTGATAAAATGTTTTCAAATGCTTACCAATTTTTGTGGGAAAGAGTGCATGTCTCATGATTGAGTGTTTCAGCAACACAAAAGATTTTATGAAGAACTCCAAAATGTGGAAGATGAACACCCTGGATGACCCTCTTCTTTAAGAACTAAAAAAATTACCAAATTGTTTGAGAAGACTATTGACTAAGTGTCAAAATGATAGCTGAAGGCATGTGAACGCTGATAAAGATACTGGATGAAAACATTTGCTTTAGGATAATTATTATTTAGGATCTCCCCATGAAAGAGATCTGTTTGAAAATTTGAAAAATGGTTCCTTGGATTCTCACACCAAATCCACTGGGTTGTTTTTAAACTCGACATTACAAATCAGCTGATTTTGAAGTCAAGAATTCTAAGGTTTAAATCGTAATAAAGGTAGGTTACTTTTATACAGATTTGAATACTAGATTGTCGATACCGGTGTTCTTTGATGGTTGGGTTTCAGTTAACCACACATCTCAGGAACAGTCAACCTAAGACTGTACATCTGTACATATATATCATCGTCTGAAGTAATACCTTACGGTGGTGCCTGAGGCTAAACAGAAAAATATGAAAAAAAAATTTTTCTCACATCAGAACAAACAGAACACTGCATGGAAATCTACATTAATGTTTTGCAGCAATCTGATATAGAAACCCATTCTTTTTCAAAAAAAATCATCACATGTAACGGAACCTGGATCTTCCAGTATGATCCTAACAAGACAAAATGCCAGTCAATTCATGGGAAAAACTGTCATGAGCAAGATTGAAAAAAGCTCATCAAAGGAAGTCAAACTTCAAAGCTGTACTTATTGTGTTTTTTTAATGTCAAGGCTATAATTTTAGAAGATTGGTTTCCAGTGAGCAGATTATAAGGAAATTTTATTATAAGGAAATTTTGACAAAGCTGAAGGGAAGAGGTAGAAAAAAACAACCAGAAAGTTAAAAATAGTCTCATTCTTCATCAGGGCAAAGTGCTTGCTCATACAGCACTTTCTATGAAATCGTTTTTTGCTGACAAACACATTACTACAATAAAAAATCCTCGTAAACTCACCAGAGTTGGCGCTATGTGATCTTTATTTACCTTAGAGTGAAATCAGTGCTTAAAGGAAATACTTTTTGAGTCAGTTGATGCTGTAAATAAGAAACTGGCACTTGTTAAAACATTTGACTGAAATTGATTGTTCCACACCTTTGACCAGTGGAAAAGAAAAACTGCACTGATGTGTAAATGTAAATGGAGACTATATTGAAGGAGACAAGAATTAGAATTATATACAAAGGTGAGTTATTGTATCAGTCTTGTTATTTAATAGAAACATCTTTTATGTTTGACTAATTCAATATCGTATAATATATTAAATAAAATTGACGAAGTTCATATTTTTTCTTCCTTTTTTTGAAGGTATGATGAAAATTTTTATTACAGTATATGTTTAAGTGATCAGATTTGTTAATGTACTACATATTTATAGTTTTAGGTGTTGTTATTATGTAAACATTTATTATTTTAAAATTAGTCTTTAATATTTTTACAGTTTACAGTTATACAAAACATTAATAAAACTATTATATTGTCAGTTATATGTAGAATGTTTGGTGTGATTTATCTATGTTAATATTTTTCTTCCCCTTTCAGAGATGTTGTATTGGAAAAACCATTGCGGATAAGTAACAAAGAAGTTGAAGATCCTTCAACACAGAATGATCCTATGCTTAAAGTTAAGGTGGAGATACAACCACAGCAGCCTAATGTGCCACTTACTGATGACACAGTTGGTAAGTTTTGATTTATTAATCTGTTTTCAAATTATTATAGATTTATCAGATAGGTATTTCCTGATCTTGTTCAGTGATTACTTGTCATTTTATAAATCAGAGGTGTAAATTTCATTTCGGTGGGGAAATATGAATTTGTAATCTGATGTCTCATTAATGGTTAAGATATAAATTAATGAAGGGCCTGATAAGATAGGTAAAAAAAAATTAGACATTTAATTTATTATTTAAATAATAAATCACCATTTCACTAATTTCTGTGAAGGAATGATAGCACCCTGGCCTTTCATCTGGAGGTCCCAGATTCAAATCCCGGACAGATATGGCATTTTTCATGTGCTAAAAAATTTCTGTTTCTTATTTTTTTGCACAAGCTTTGAAGTTTATATGGTGAATTAATCATCAAAAAATAAATAAAAAAATACTGTCTGCCTGGTATGGGAATATATACAATATGACTAAACTTGTTTGAAACAATTTAAACAAATATTTGATGTGTTGTTTGAATAATTAATTTAAAAACATTTTTATGCCAAATGTGGTTAATTATGAATTTAGTTTGTCATATCTATACATACCACTAGTACAGCATCTTATTTAAATGGTGATGCGACTAAAAGGTTTTCTTAAGCCTTACTGTGTTTTGTTTTAAAAAAATGTTTGAGCAGTAGTGGATTAATGCTTTGTTATATCTGCAATGTAATGCACAGTTTCTTATAATTCGCAAATCTAAAGAGGTAATCAACTGAAACAAATATGGCATTAAAGTAAATTTTATTTACTACATAAACTTATTTTTATTTTCCACTTAGTCACCTTTACACCTACACTCATCTCATAAGGTGTTTTAATGTCTCTGTATTGAACAGAATTTTATTTTGACTGACCCAGCTTTCTGTCATGGCTGACTGGTGTATACATGTTTGGAAACCAGAAAAATGTTGAGAGAATATTTTTTGAAAGTTGTTTTCAAAAAAGGTTTGTTTCTTATTTTGGGAAATAACAGTAAGATAAATATAAAACAATCATTGCAGCTGCTATATATGCATTAATCACTTGTGTATATAACTGAGATGCAGATTATTCAGTTCAACTTAAAATAATAAAATTTATTTATTGATTTTTACTTCTAAAATTATGGATAGTATGTTTCAGTGAGTTTGATATGTGTCTAATCAAAAACTTCATTAGAACAGCTCTACCCCTGTATTTGTATAGCAAATAAAATAAATTAATTTTGACTTTCAATGAAAATAATTCTTTGTACAAGGTCTGATTGAAAAGTTTTAAAATAGGTTCTACCACTGCTCAATAGGAGGGAGTAGGTTTGCTCATTGGTGAGAAAGGGGAATCCTGATTTGTTCTTAAAACATCTTAAAAAGATCACCATTTGCATAGTAGAGTATACTAACAGAGTATACTGTTGAGTGAAGAGGTGTTTTCTGTTCTCGACTAATTATTGATTTTGCAAAATGGATGAAAAAAGGTAGAATGAGTTTGTGTCAAATTTTGTTTGAAAACCAGGAAATGAGCTTCAGAGACTTACGAATTCTTTCGCGGATTAATAGCAACAATATAAACAGCTTTCAGGGATAAATGTCTGAGCCGATCAAATGTTTTTATACGGTTGAATAGATTCAAAGATGACTATGAATCGGTCAAAGATAACTATAAGTTTGGTTGGTCTTCCACTTCAAAAAGCAATGAAAACATGGTTACAGCTCATAGTTTAGTGTGATCTGACCATAGACTTACAATGAGGGAAGTGGCCGATTCTGCAAATTCATTTTTGCAGACAGTTTGATTTTTGAGATCAGCAGAAAAAAATACCGATCTGGTGTCCCAAGAATTGATTAATCGGGCCAAAACTAATCTAGATTTGTTAAATAGAGTATTTACAAGAGATGAATTGGAGGTTTAGGAGTATGACCCATCGGGCTGGTCTAGTGGTTAACGTGACATCGCAAGTCAGCTGATTTAGAAGTCAAGAGTTCTTAGGTTCAAACCCTAGTAAAGGTAGTTATTTTTATATGGATTTGAATACTAGATCATGAATACCAGTGTTCTTTGGTGGTTGAGTTTCAATTAACCACGCTTCTCAGACATGGTCGACCTGAGATTGTACAAGACTACACTTCATTCACATTCATACATATCATCCTCTGAAGTAATATCTTACAGTAGTTCTGGAGGCTAAAATGGAAAAGAGCGTATGACCTAGAGACAAAGGCAAAATCATTACAGTGGAAGGGTCAAGTTTGCTCCAACCAAAAAAAGCACAATGAAGGCTGTCGAATGTGGAGAAAATGTTGGTGATTTTTTTTTCAATTCTACAGTATTGTGCAACATAAATTTGCTACTAGGGGACAGACAGTCAATCAGGAATATTATAAATCTGTCCTT
Source organism: Zanna intricata (assembly GCA_010016005.3). NCBI lineage: Eukaryota > Metazoa > Arthropoda > Insecta > Hemiptera > Fulgoridae > Zanna > Zanna intricata. The sequence goes on from JAAAKQ030040504.1 coordinate 9,167, forward strand.
CAACTTTTGCGCAAAAATTTGCAGAAGAAAAAGCCTGCAGTCTGGCTAGACTGCAGATTGTGTCCTCCACCGTAACACAACAATTCATTGAGCTTTCTTGATCATGAAATTTTTGGCCAAATTCCTTTGCTTCTGCAACCCCATATTTTCCTGATTTAGCCCCTACCGACTTCTACCTGTTTGAAAGGGAACCAATTTGACTATTGAAGACATCTATGGAAATAGGAAGAGGGTTATTAACACTTTAAAAAAAAAAAAATTTCCAGGGATGCTTCTAAAAGTGTAAACACCATTGGAGTAGTGTGTTCAGTCAGGAGATTGCTTTGAAGGAGATCCATCACAATAGATTATAAGTGCTATTTGGCTTTTTGAAATTACAAGCCCAATCTTAACAATTTTGAACACTCCCCTTATAGAATTGAAATTAATTAAAATTAATTTTGATGATTTTACTGAAAAAGTCTACTTTTTTTGATGTCAAACCTATAGGTTATTATAATAAAGAAAATATAATACAATTAAAATAACTGCAGATATCAATTAAAAATTCATAAATTGCTTGCATTCTGGCAGGTGACAGAAATCACAAGTTAGGCCACAATCACAAAATGGTGTCATGGAATTGGGATTATTTATTTTCATATTCTGTCATTTAGATTAATAGGAAAGTGTAAAGATTAAATTCTATTATTTATGAAGCCAAGAAACTCCTAATCTTTATATTTCATGTTTTAACATGCTAATGATGTTATTTTTCTTCATTCTATTTAAAAAAAAAAACATTTAACACAAGTAAAACTATATATTATTTGTTAGGTAATAAAATCATTCATGAGTTTTTGTTGAAAGGAAAAGTTAATGAATATAATAAACATGATGTTAAAAACAATGTAATGTTAAAAAAACAAACATTATGAGTATATTAAAAATTATTATGTTTAACATGTTAAAAGAAAAAAAATTAATAATATTAATGAATAATGAAGTACAGTACTTCAAAAGTAAAAAGGAAAAGTCAAGAGTAAAATAGAAAAGTTTGTTATTAAAAAAAAAAAAAAAAACAAAAAAAAACTAGTTATAGTTATTATTGTTCAAGTGTGAATTATGATTCTTTAGTAACATTAATACATTTTAGTAAATAATTGAAAAAGTTTTTTAATAATATAGAAAGTTATTTATTTATTAAAAAAATGTTTGCTGTGTGCTGGAAACAGTGGTGGTGGTGGTGGTGGTGGTAGTAGTAGATGAGGCTGGTTCAGGTTTTCATCAGATGATCTTGTCTGAATAGAAAGTTTGGAAAAAACTAGTAATAATTTTTTTTTTGTTTTGTTAATCCTTAATATCATTGTAAATATATATGTACATTTATTTTTAGTCACACGGTCTAGGAGAAGTGGCCAAGATTAATTAGGTTTTACTGTATGCAGTTCTTCAATGTACCTATATAATTTGTTTTAAATTAGAATTTAGAGATTACATTGCATAGTAATTTAATGATTGTACATCTTGTTTTTTTCTTTTTTTCTGCAATCTATTGCATTTCTATCAGCACTATTTTCTATTTTGGATAATGAAACATGTTTCTAATCTTTTTAATTGTTCTCTTCTACAAATCTATCTTTGTATATGTGATGTTTATACTCACTTCATGGAAAAAAAATTTAACAATTTATTGTGATCATGGTTTTTTAATTTAGTGTTAGTGAAAAAATTGTGTTAGGATTTCATCTTCAGGAACAAAGGTAATAATAATCGGTTCCTATACATTTCATAAGCATAGACTATGGACACTACTAATCTGTACATTAATTGGTTAAAAAGTTATACATTACATTTAATAGATCCCTTCTGATAACGACTATTAATTCGGAGTTGAAAAAAATTAAGTAATTGCAAGTTATTTTGTTTTTTCTATCTAAAAGATCATCAGTAGAATTTTAAAAAGCGTGTGTTATTGTGAAATGTTAAAATTACTTATAATTGTTACCTATCCCAATATTTGATTTGAATGGTACAGAATGCAAGTGTTGCTTTACTTTCTTATGTATTGCAGAACCTGAACTTCTGTCTCTTGAAACTGATTAATTCTTATGAAATGGTAATTATGTTTTAAAATGTAAGGTTAGGATTGTGTTCCGATCCTTATTTTTAAATCTCAAATTGATTTGATATAATCTTTTTGATTATATCATCCTGCATTTTATTTGTTGTTCAACAGCTCTTAAATATTTACTGCGGGTGTGAACATTTTTTTATGCTAGGACCCCTTTTTTATTTTATTTCATTAGATCTGAACCAAGTTAGATTTTTGATATGATAAAAAGATGTGATATTTTGCCTAGAATTAAACTTTATAAAATTCTCTAATAACTCTTGGTTATGTTAAGTTATATAAAATTTATGGATGAAGAATATATAACATTACCAAAATATTTTGCTGTGATCACAATATTGTTAAACATTTTGTTACGTGCTCTGAAACATCTGACTGCTCACTGATGATGATTCTAATGTTATTAAATAATATTTTGTAAATCCATAGTTTCATCTTTGAACGCATGTAATTTCAGTAGCAATTTATTATATTTTTTTATTATTTGAAAAGATTTTTTTTTTTATATTTTCAATGAAATGTAAGCTTCTATATACATTTGGAAAATACAGTATGTGTATCTTCATGTGTTTTTTGGGATGATGCTACATCTTATTCCATAACAGAAAGAATTTCTTTCTATCTTATTTTTAATGTTTTGATGGATCAGTTTTTCAAGGGTTTTCTTTGTTGTGTAGATCATACAATATTCTTCATTACACTCATATTTTTAATTTAAGTGTTTTGTATGAGTGACATGCCATGGAAATGTGTTACTTAATTCTTTAACACATTATTTTCTGTGAAATATTTAAGACTGTTTTTTCTCATACACTCGTATTTTTAAATGATGAAATCTATGGATTGGGTAAGTATTAAATCATTAGTGAGCAGTGCACACAATAAACAGTATATAGTTTCTGATTTTTTTTTCTGTAGTCGTTGTTGTGTTGTTTTTGTGTGCATGCAGCGTGTATGGATAATGATAATGATAATAATAATAGTCTTCCTAGTACCGATAATGATGACGATGAATCATCTGCATCATCGTCATCATCTGAAGATAGTTCTGGTGATTCATATGATATTAATTACATCGATGATGATGTAGATGATCTTGATAACATTGACAATCTTAATATCGATGACGGTGAGTCACCATGATATGATGTATTTTCTATTTCATGTATAATAGTTGTAGATTTCATATATCATTTAACTTTTTGGTTTGGCATCACTAGCATTAAAAAAAGAAATCATTCATTTTTCAAAATTAATTTACTTTTATTTCATTATGTTCAATTTCTTCTTTTTTTTTTTTAATTTTATTTCATTACTTTTATTTTACGTAGCTTTGATACTGTAGTTACATTAATATGATTGGTACTGATCTTGTTTATCTTTTACTTATATTCTTCAACCGATATTGCTGATTATTATAAAAAAATTAGAATGGTATAAGTTACTGTAGGGTGTAGAGAAAAGACCAACATTCAAGACATGAAATATTTCTATCTGTACCATCAGTACAGATATTGGTATCAAATACTAATACTGATGGTATCTATACCATCAGTGTAGTACTTTGAATTGTTATGGACTGAAATATTACTTTTTAACACACGTGTTTTGTGTATGTGCTTGTAAATGAAATGGTAATTTTTTGTTGAAAGAATTTGTTTTAAACAATCATATTACCTTCAAAATTTAATGTTTAGAGAGTTCTTTAAAGTTTGTAGATTTAAAAAAAAATTTATGTTTATTTTTTAATAGTTATGATATTACTATTTAATAATAAGATGCAGTTCTTAATATAAACACATTTAAAGCAAAAAATGAGTTGGTTTTATATTTATTTATTTTTTATTCTTTGTATAGAATTCAATTCAATTTGTGTAACTTAGCTGTTACACAAACAGTTTTTATTGTAATCACACCAAATCTTTTATCAAAATTCTTTTTATGTAGATTGTACATAAAACTTATAGAAGTAATTGTACAGAAATGTTTGTATCATTAAAGGCATCGTATGTGACTTTTTTTTTATGTGCTGGATCATGCTTTAACATATTAACAAATTTGTTACTGGATACATTATCTTAATTCATCTGAAAAAGTTAACTATCACTATGAATGCTATCTTGCACTTATTATTTTCATCCTGTTATTTTACTCTTTCTGATAGTCCATTATGCGATTAAGTGATAAGTCTTAGTTTAACATAATGAATGAAGTACATGATTAAAAATAACTATTGTTTCACAAAAAATGCACACAGTGTTACTTGTACGCTAAGGCTAGCAATTTTGATAATCAACCATTATTTAAGAAAGTATCAGTGTAAGTTGAAATCAGTTTCAAAACCGAAAAATATTATTTCTACTGACTGGATATTCCTTCAGATTTGGAAGTTTTTATTTGAGCTTCAAATACTGATAAGCTTGCAAGTGTTGCCAAATATACCCCTCTGTGCGTATGCATTGTTTTTGCACTTTACTGCTGAGTTGTGATGCACGTTCTATCTACATTTATACAAAAATATTTGTTTCTTTTTCCCTCATATTCAGTGTTAACATATTTGAGTTAGTGATAGTGAATGTAATTTCTGTATATATATAATGAAAATGGCAATTCATTATTCTTTTCTTTTTTTTTTTTAATAGAGAAGAAGAACAAAGCCAACAGGGATGAACCATTAAGGATACCTACATCTGTAAAGGAAAGTATAAAACCAGTTCCTAATAATCCTACTGTAAGTATATATCATCAGTTTATCATACTACTCTAATATTACATTAACAGTGTGAGGTGAAATTGTAGGCTCCTTATGACCAAACATATGATAGTAAATTTTTAATGCCTTACATGAGATCAATAATTATGAATTATCCTCAGCAAATTATCCTGAATCTTTGTTAGGATTCTTTCTTATTTCAACTTTTTTTTAAATTATGTTATGCATTGTGGCTTGTAGTTTAGCTTTGTAGTTTCAAGGCTATTTCATTTATGAACATAACATGGTTCTTTCAATTTAAAAAAAAAGAAATTGCCATTTTTCTCCAAAGTTACTTGATTTTGTTTTTTGAAGAATGTTTTGCTTTACTTTTTCTTCTGTTATAACACTGAAAAGCTATTATAGTACTGCCCTAATGATTGCAGTAATTTATTGGATGAACATTTTTAATTATAAAGTAATGTAAATTTCAAAATAATAACCATACTACGCAGCTTAATGGAAGCTCACAACAAACAGAAATATTTTATTTATGTGTTCAGATGAATATTACGAAAGAAAAAAAGATCCAATAGGTAGATCAGATAACATAAGACAACTGATACTACCGACTTCTACAGCAGAGAGGGGTAGCATCTCAGTCTCTCATCCAGTATGTCTTTCGTTTGAATCCTGATCATGTTTGTTAGTTTTCATTTCACTTCATAATTTTCATTCTGTATTCTCATGCACAATCTTCAAGTGTTTTTGGTGAATTAATATTTTTAAAAAAATTCTAATCTTTAATTCCCACAGTAAAATGACCTTCATGTTTCAAAACAATAAAGTATAGTGAAATTTTAATTTCTGTTTATGTTGTCAAACTGCATTACAGTAATCTGGAATAAAACGGAAAAAGTAGCATGCTGATAATAAGGCAAAGTTCTAATAGTAGAACTATTAAGTAGAACTATTTTGTAATACTATTAACTATTAAGTAGGAGTAGAATAAAGCAAAGTTCTAATAGCCAAAGCTACATTCAATTGATTGGTTTTTTTGGCATTTTTATTAGCCAATGATTGACTGTAGCAGTCATTGGCATTAAAAAAAAAATACTTAAAAATTTAAAGCGTTGTTAAAATGTAATGGTATTCATTTAGTTAATTGTCAGAGGTGGTAATGCTTTATTATTACAAGATAAGAAAGGTAAATTAATTGGAATTTATTATTGTAACCTGTAAGTAGCAGTAAATATCAATTTTCTTTGTGTGACTTATCAGTCACCTGAGTTTAGTAAATTTAGGGGTTGTCGTAAAGATAGAAATTATATGAAGTGGTTGTAAATCGGGTATATATTTCTTTATTTATGTATTATTATTGTCCTGTAACAATAATAACTATTGCTGTATTTAAAATTATCATATATGCAAAACTAGATGTGGTTTTCTGGTTTACTAGAATCCATAACTGGATTAACATAACATAAAACATTAATTTAAATGTTTATATTTAAAGTATAATTTTACAATATTTAAACATAATAATTGTAACCTCATCATTATAAGAGATGAAATTCAGAAAAAAGTAACTTACTATTTTGTAGAGCTAAAATGAATTCTGTTAGAAAGAAAAAAAAATCATTTTTCTGTTGTGAAGAAATTTTTAACTGTTCACTGCTACATCCAATTCAATTGTAATTGAGGATAACACGTTACCATCTGAGTGCCCATATTGAACACTTGATTCTGACTTAAAAGTTAGGAACTTTTCTATGTTAGCCTTTTCTTGACGTTATCTAGTTTTATAGAATATTATTAAAAGTTACTGTGCGAGAATGTTTTATACCTGGTATTTGTATTACAAAATGTATCAATTTTGTGAGTGAATTTTTTTGTTACATTTAAAAATTGTCTTTTATAACTTTTTGTACATATTATGATTTTTAAACTTATCTTTATCATGCAATTTTAACCGTAACATAAGATTCTTTTAAACATTTCTATTAATCACCACTGTTTTTAGTAAGAAATAAATTAGTTTTGTGGTTCTTATTTATGACAAAATTTTAGTAATTTAAATTGTTTTTAGTAACATTTTATTTTTATAGAAAGAGTATAATTAAAAAAATTTTTAGTTTTATAAGAAGTATTTATTTTTATTAATTATTCTTATATACATATATAAATATTTTTTTTAGGCACCCTCGTTACCTCCTAAACAGACTGTAATACCTTTAGCTGTCAATGATGATTCGACCGTACCTACGTGGAGACGGCCCAGCTCATTTAGAAATAGAGGAGGGGAAAGTATGCCAAATAAGAATCTCTCATTAAGTAAGTGTATGCCTTTATAATTTATTAGTTACTTATTTCTGAAATTGTTATATACATTCTTTTTTCCACTGGTGTGGGCAAAATTTTCATCTAATATTGCAGAATATTATTCTTTATGTAGATTTTTTTTTCTGTATGTGTTTTGAATTACAGATAATATTTTGACCCAGGATATCTGATTGTAGTAATTACAATTATCATAGGAACATTGTTCAGATCAATAAAATACATTTTCAGAGTTAAATATATTTTGCTTCATAAAATCCAATAAATGAAAAAATGATTTCATTAAGTTAATAAATAACTGAATGACTAGCATGTTTAAAAAACATATAGTTACAATTGTCTTTTCAAATTTTTTAAAAAGCAATTTGTGATTATGGGCTTATTTATAAAAAAAATTGTTTTTAAAATTCTTAATAAACTTACCTAGTTTTAATGTAACAGTAGTATCATTGATATGCATTTTTAGCTCTCTTATTCAGATATTCGTTTTTGGTAATGTTTTATTTGAAGGATACGATTTACACATGCTTCCTCTATGAATCGTGAAACCTTGTTGCCAATGGTGAGGGGGCATGTATGCTCAATGATAAGAGAGTAGCTGGACCGAATGTGCAGCCATATCGCAGAGGTATCTGTTGAGAGTCAGACTAAGGAATGATTCCTGAAAAAGGGCAGCAGCTCTTTCAGTAGTTGTTAAGGGTGTAGGTCAGGAGAACTTAAATGGCCATAGCAGCAACATCACTCAATCTTTTGAGTACTGCAAAGCTGAAAGCAATGGAAAACTACAGCTGTATTTTTTCCAAGAAAATGTGGCTCTCTGCATTTTCATAAAACAAAAGTGGAGGTGCCTTCTTCCTTGATAAAAAAAAAACACTCTACAAGTCAGAGCGTGGAATGTTAGAAGTCTAAGAAAGGTTGGTAAGGTAGAAAATTATAAGAGGGAAGTGGATAGGTAATATGTACATGTAGTAAGAATTAACAAGGTTCGATGGGAAGAGGAAAACGACTTTTGGTCAGGTGATTTTAGAATAATTAACTCAACGTCAAAAAAGGGCTGGCAGTAGTAGGTTTCGTATTAAACAAGAAGATAGGGAAGGGAGTAGAGTATTTCAGAAAGCTTACGATAGAATCATTATAATAAGATAAAATTAAAACATAAGTCAACAATGTTTGTTAATGTCTATATGCCTGCAAGTGCCCATGATGATGAGAGGTGGAGTGTGTATACAAAGAAATTGATGAAACAATTAAACATGTATAAGGGGATGAAAATTTAATAATAGTTGGAGATTGAAATGCAAGGATCGGAAAGGCAAGGAAGGAGATATTGTAAGTGAATATGTTCTGGTCAAAAGGAATGAGAGAGGGGACTGACTTATTGAGTTTTTCACAAGTATAATTTAGTAATTGCCAACATCCAATTTAAAAATCATAATAGAAGAATATACATAAGGAAAAACCTGATACTGCAAGGTATCAGATAGACTACATCATGGTTAAACAAAGATTTAGAAATCAACTCCTCGATTGCAAAGCATATCCTGAAGCAGACATTGATAGTGACCATAATTTAGTGATAACGAAATGTAGTTTGGGGTTTAAAAACCTGAAGGAAAGGTGTCAGATGTATCGTTGGAATTTAGAGAAGCTTGAGAAAGAGAAGGTAAAAAAGAATTTTGAGGAGGACATCACAAGAGATTTTAGTAAAAACATTAAGGTAGAAAATATAGAAGAAGAACGGGAGAATGTTAAAAAGAAAATTCTTAAATCAGAAGAAGCGAACTTAGGTGGAACAAAGAGAACCGGTAGAAAACCTTGGATATCAGAGGATATATTGCAGCTGATGGATGAATGTAGAAAGTATAATAATGCTAGTGATGAAGAAGGTAAAAGGAATATAAACAATTAAGAAATACTTTAAACAGGAAGTGCAAATTGGCAAAAGAAAAGTGGATGTTCAGAAGTGGAAAGAGATCATTGGTAAGATAGACTGAGCATACAGGAAAGTAAAGAAGAGTTGTTTGGTACATAAACTAAAATCTAATAATGTGCTAAATAAAGATGGTATACTGATTTATAATATGAAAGAAAAAGTTGATAAGTGGGTGGAATATATAGAAGAGTTATATGGAGGAAATAAATTAAAACTGGCATTATAGAGGAACTTGAAGAGGATGAAAAGGGAGATACAGTACTGAGATCTGAATTTAATAGAGCATTAAAAGATGTGAATGGCAGAAAGGGTCCTGAGATAGACAGGATCCAGCAGAATTACTGTGTAGTGCAGGTAAGGATGCGATAGATATTTATACAAAGTTGTGTATAATATTCATGAAAATGGGGAAAAGTTCCATCAGACTTCAAAAAGAGTTATTATCATGATTCCAAAGAAAGCAGGAGCAGATAGATGTAAACAATTAGCTTAACTACTCGTGCATCCGAAATCTTAACTAGTATCTTCTGAACAGAAGAATTGAGAGGACAGTGGAAGAAATGTTAGCAGAAGACCAATTTAGTTTCAGGAAAAGTGTAGGGACAATGGAAGCAATCTTATTGCTCAGTTTTATTAGGAAGATTAAAGAAAAACAAACCAACATATATGTATAGACTTAGAAAAGGCATATAACAACATAGACTGGAATAAAATGTTCAGCATTTAAAAAATTTATGGTTCAAGTACAGAGATCGAAGAACAATTGCTACAATTTACAGGAACCAAAGCGCAACAGTAACATTCAAAGAACATAAGAAACAAGCGGTAATAAATAAGGAAGTCCAACAAGGATGTTCTCTATCCCCGTTACTTTTTTATCTTTACATAGAACTAGCAGTTAATGATGTTAAAGAACAATTTATATCCTGAGTAACAGTGTAATGTGAAAAAATAATGATGCGACGATCTGCTGATGATATAGTAATTCTAGAAGAGAGTAAAAAAGATTTATTAGAAACACTGAATGGCATGGATTAATTCCTACACAAGAACTACTGCATAAAAATAAACAAGAACAATACAAAATTAATAAAATATAATAGAAATAATGTAGATGGACCAGTGAATATAAAAATAGGAAGAGAAAAGATTGTAGAGGTAAAAGAATTTATTTGTGAAGTAGAATTACTAAAGATGGACAAAGCAGGAGCAATAGAAAATGCTGAGTAGCATAGGCAAAATGTGCTTTCATTCAGAAATATAATTTGCTTACATCAAAAATTAATTTTAACGTTACGAAAATATTTTTGAAAGTATATGGTTGGAGCATATGGAAGTGAAACTTGGGTAATTGGAGTACTTGAGAAAAAAGATTAGAAGGTTTTGAAGTGTGGTGCTACAGTAGATTATTAAAAATTAGATGGGTGGATAAAGTGAAAGTGAAGAGATTGCGGCAAATCTATGAAAAAGAAGCATTTGGAAATATGTAGTTAAAAGAAGAGACAGATTTATAGACCACATATTAAGGCACCCTGGAATAGTCACTTTGATATTCAAGGGAAAGGTAAATGGGAGAAATTGTGCAGGCAGGTAATGTTTAGAATATGTTAAAAAAATTGTTACGGATTTAGGCATAGGAGGTATATCGAAATGAAATGGCTGGCACTAGTTAGGGAATCTTGGAGAGCTGCATCAAGTCACCAGTCTGCATCACCAGTCAAATGACTGAAGAGAAAAAATAATGTATAAATGCAGATAATATTTTTTTGCATTCATGGTATTGAGATTAACAATCATAATACAAATTAAGGTCTGTAAATTGTTAGTTTGTAATTCAAAGTTAAATCTGTAACATTTTGATGTTTGTATCTGTTTCATTCATATTTGTAAGTATTAACAATTACTGATTGTTTGTGCATTGTTTTAACAAACTGCTTACAATATTATTATAATTTATGAGGTCTTCATTCGGGTGATTGTAATTATTTTGACTATTGATTTATTGCCTGCTGATTACCTGCTAATTAGTTTGGTGTGAATTGATTATTTAAAACGGTAAGAAAGCAATCTGATACACTTTCTTTTAATCCTTTTATAAGAGAATGTTTTGGCTGGATAATGTCTCAAGATGACCTTATCATTCATTTATTGGGCTTGATTTAGATAAGTTTAAAAAGTATGAAGGTGATTGGTTAATTGTTTTACATTTTATTTTCTAATGACATTTTTTATCATACTTAAATAATTTTTATACAGTTAACCATGAAGTTCAACATTATAATAAAATCGTACCAAAAGAGTCAGGCAGAGAACTTTGTGGAAAAATTAAATTTCAGTAATAGATTTTAAGCAAACCTTAAAATGTTTTATTAAGAACTAACATTACTGACGGTTAATTTTCAAAAATTAGGATAGAAAAATCCCCTATCACAAGTATAATTGTGTCGTATCCTTTTTTTGTAATTTCTTTTGTCTGCAAGTAAAAGCTAGTGTATAGCTTACATGGTTTTAAATTTAAGAATGTAAAAAATTTAAGTTTTTCTGTGACAAGCAAAGCTTATGGAATTAGTATTTATTAAATTTTCTTTTATTACTTATTAAAATTAAATTAGGCTTTGTAATGACTGCAGTATTTGTTTATCACAATATGGAAGAGATTATCTCTCTTTGTAAATGTACAGTTTTTCTGTTTCTAATTGGCAACCTGTGCAAAGAACAATCAATATGCACTGACTCTTGGATATCTGTGGTAATATGATAATAATTAATATCAAATATTTGTGAAGAAGAAAAAAATTAAATTTCAGATTTTCATGAAATGGGTCGGTGACAATTTAGAGTTTAATATTCAGGAATTTCATTGTTATGTCTTGATAATCGGTACTATTCTGTGTGCTATTTGTCATTAGTTTTTCTTTCCTGTGATTTATAGTCTTTATTATTATATTAAAAACTAATTAAATTATTAAACATCCTAAAGAAGCTATGATAAGCATGTACTTTCATTTAAAATAAATTAGTTAATTGTTATTATTTTAAAATCTTGACTTACTGAGGTATTTGATTATGTTTGATGTACAAATTTCTGTGCTAATCGCTTAGAAATAGTTTGAGTAGCTATTGTAAAAATAATTTTGAATGAAAGTAGCAGAAGGGAGAGATGAGATAGAATTCCTTGTGGAAAATTAATGTAACTACTGTTAATGGTAGAAATAGCCCTTACTGATGACAGATAATTGCTGTATAAAATTCTTATTTTTATATAAAATATGCATAAGTAATGTCTAAAGCGGGATGCGAGAATTAACAAACTGATAGAATGCTACCTATAATCTTAGTGCAGTTACACTATTTCTGTTTTTGTGTCATATGTAGAGTGAATTTCTGATGTTTGTCAGTTTGATTATGACATTTTATTAAGGTATATTTTGTCATTTAAAAATTATTTAGATATGTGTTCTATTTATTTTGTGTGTTCAGGGATAGGAGAAAAAGAAGTTCTTAATAAAGTTACATCTCCTACCGGGCCTCCACCTAGAAATATCACAGACACCACTAGTGAAGTCAGTCTACGTAGAACGCAAAGCTTTGAAGCAGATGAAAAGTATGTATGCGAATTCAACGTTCAGTTAATTTTGCTCTGTAAACATAACGCCATCGGTATTTATTAATTTTTTTTACGTGTTAAATATATTTATTATGCATTGAATTGATTTTGCACATATTAGTCAGATTTTAATTGCACATATCGCTACAGTTCACAAATTTTAAGAAGGTATGTATTATGAAAATGGTTAGCATCGTGGTATTTTTTTTCATTATCATTGATTGTGTATTGTCATTCATCATCGGTCTTATTTTAAATTAGTGTTCTTGTAATATATTTGTCCATGATTCATTTATGCATGAGTATCTTTAATCATTAATTATTAATCTCATTAATATTATCTTTTTTATTTTTATTTTTTAAATCAAAAATTACCAATTGTTATTAATAAACATTTTTTGTGGTGTCAATATTTAATATCTAATTTTATACACTTAATACTTTAAATTTGGGAAATTATTTATGCCATATTTTATCTACTCATGCGATTTCTTTTTAGTTATTTACCAAGATGTAATTATCAGGATGTGGTATCACAATTTTTATAAAGCCTAGATTTTGAGTTATGTCTTTTATAGGTGTGATATATTTTTTTCTGTAATTCCTTAATGAAAAGGTTAATAAAAATATACTATACCTGCCTGTTTACTTGATCTGTATTTAAAATAATTTTTATTATGTTGAAATTATTGTGAATTTCTATGTCATTACAGTTATTCTTCTTTTATACTTAATGATTTTATTCTATAAAACTTCCATTTTATCGATAAATTATTGAAATATATATTTATAGTTTTCAAAATGATATTGATAATGTTTTCAAAACTTAATTTTTTGAACTGATTAGAGGATAAAAAATTGCGTGAAATATTTTATTAAGTATGAATATTAAATACTAAAGGTGGTAAATTAAGTTTCCTGAACATCTTTGTTACTCAGTGCTGGTTAAAAATTTTTTTAATAAAATTACTTATATCATCTGTCATTAAAAAAGACTAATGATATGGTGGTATAATTATCAAAAAGACAAAGATTAATCTAATTTTATCTTTTGGAAATAGTTTTGTTTCTGATATTTAAAAAAAAAATCAGTCTTATCTGTATGTTCTATTTAGAATAGAAGGGAGGAAAGTGTTTCCTAATAAATCTATTATTTCTTTTTTTTTGGCTACCTTGCCTTTCCATAGGTCTCATGTGAATATTTTCCATTGGTTCTGAGCACTTTCCTATATTCCTTGTCGCTTCTTTTGTTATCTGTAAGCGTTACAATCCTTTTTTCTTCCGCAGTTGTTATGATCATTTGCTGAATTTGTAGAAAACACCATTAAGTCTTAATACAGTAAATCCCTTTTTTATTGTCACACTTACTGTACATGGTTTTAATGATTTTTCTTCCCAATGCAAAAATAAAAATGTAAGTAGTTGAAATAATGTTTATATATCGCTCCATGGCCGCTGGCAATGTTTCTGCCTTTCAACCAAAAGTTCCAGATTCAAATCCCAGTTCAGAAATTGTACTTTTCATGCAATAAAAATCCATCATATAAAGTAATAACTATTACTGGGTGTCAGCCTGTTACTGAATGAGTAAAAAAATACATAAAATATTTTTTCTGCTTTAGTTATTACAATAACAGTTGAATGATTAGTAACTGAATTATTATTAATCAGAGGTTTGTTAATGTTAAGTGTTGATTGTAGTAGAAGATTATAATCTACTGTTTAGAGAAAGTTTATTGCTTACTTTAATTAACAGCGGTACAATTTGTGTCTGTTGTACACAAAATGAAGGATTTCGGAATATTAAATAGTCTGATAGGGTGTAACACCTTGAATGTCAAGAGTGTAGCATTAACTCTAAAGATTTGGTGATGTGAAATTTCATTAAGAACATAAGGAGGAGGTTGCCAGTGTCTGGGATATTAATAACAAATGTGAAGCAATTTTTCAATAAATTCATTATATGGATTGTCTTTAGCAAGGGCAGTTGCCTAATTTTTTAGGGTTAGATCTGTTTGTTGCTTCCTGGGATTGCCCATACATGTGTATGGGCAATTTCAGGTAGTTCGATTTTCTTGTAATTTGCGCTTTCTTTTCTCCTCTACTTTTCTTATGCAACCATAATTACTATTACTTATGGATGGGTGTAATAAAAATGTTTCTGTTACTCAGTCTTCTGTAAATTCTGTAATAGAGCTGCTATTTTATTAGATTGTACTATTTATTGACTACCTTTAACCATCCATGGGTTCAGTATCCTGTGTGGGGATAAAAAGTCAAACTAATGACCTCTTAGATCAGGAACTAGCTAGGTAGCTAGCTTCTAAAATATAAACCTAAATTTAAATTCATTTGAGTTAAGATATGCAACCTATGGTTGGTTAAAAAAAAAAAAAATGGTGTTTTATTTGATAAGTAAACCATGTTTATTCTCTGTTTAGGCAGTTTCACTTTTTATGTATAATGTAGTATTAAAATTAATGAATTCAGTTATCCATAAAAATTTAATCATACATTCGTATTTTATATTGCAGAATGTGTTTTCTGAGATATCTTTTTATAAATAAAAGTTTTTTTATAAAAAAATTGAAACGATTTTCACAAACGTTGGATGAATTTGTATATAAAAATTTAAAATTAAATTTTTAGCATTTGTTCTGAACAGTTCTGAACGCACTGTTTATTTTCGTTCTCTATTTGTAAGTTCATTAAAGAATGTTTCTTTTTTAATTTATAACCATAATATTGTTATGATTCAATAGTATTATTGCTCGCTTCTAAAATTTTTATATTCCTTTCTATTTATTCATAAATAATCATAATGTATTAGGTTTTCTTTTATGAAATGCTTGAATAACTACATTAAGTGGTTATAAAAAATCTGCAAAGTAAAATTGTTATAAATTGAATAGTAGAACCTTAAGTTTATAATATTTTTTATAAAAAATTGATAAAGTTGCTTCAAAAACTAGTTATGTATCGTAATAAAATATTCTGGTATTATTGAATGAACTGAATTGAAGATAACTCTTAATTTTTAATTACAGTCTGTTTCTATCAATGAAGTAACAATATAGTTTATATTGAGTAATTAGAAACAATTATATCTGAACATGAAAGTCTGTCTTCGCTGAGTAAGGTCGGTTATTATTTTTTTAACCAAAAAATATTATTGATTAACAATATTGGTGATTAATTAAAAATTGAAATTATAATAAATAATTAAAATTATTAAAAAAATTAAAATTAATGAATAATTTAAATAATTCAAAATAAATTAAAAATATTAGTGATTAAAAATTATCCTATCTGTAAATAAGTGAAATTGTTGTATTTGATATAGTTAAGTCGCTTATCTGCCGTTTTAATATGGGCAGTCTAAACAGTTTCGAACTGCTGTTTCAACTGTAGACTAACTCCTTGTTTTAACATTATTTTATTTCCACAGTGTGTATTTAGTTTTTCATCTGAAAAAAAAAAAATGTTGTGCATTTATAAATTCCTGTTTTACTTATATAGCTTATGTTTCCTCACACTCTGTTATTGTGAAATAGCTTTGTTGTTTGTAAGATTGTAAACGGATTTACTTTTGCTGGCTTAGTCTATGTTAGAATTGACCAACAGTATATAGAGTATTTTTATTGTAAATTATGATGTTATTAACAGTTTGTGAACTCTTGCTTATCAGAGAAAATGATGCTGATACAAATCTCCAACCTTGGTTTAAGTCTCGTGTAATTAAATCATATCTACTGGAAAGGTTTTTATTTCTTTATAACATGTAAATTGAGTTTAGAAAATTAATGCATATCATTCTTAAATAAATTGCTTTCATACGATCATTTCTTGAAATGGAAGTCCACAATTAGCTGCAATATATCATTGTATATGTAGCTGTGAATATTATGTTGTCTCTGGCTAAGTTTGGCTATTTTTAAAATAATGTTGCAAATTTATTTTTTAAACTGGAAATGTTTAATTATCATCAGTTAAAAAAAAAACATGTGTGTAGTAAAAACATATACAAAATTTGAATTACTTTTTTCATCATAATTTAGTTTCTTCTTTCTGCCTTAATTTCTCCTTATTCAGGTAATCATACTCCGATCTTGATATTAATTATTCTTTTCTGCTTTCATTTCAATTATACTTATCTCCTGGTAGAATTTCATTGTTATTTCTTGTTGAGCTACAAATTTTATCCTTAGTTAATCAGACTGTCTACTTGTTAATTCATTTTCATGTCTCTTCCTCCGTATTCTGTTCTCTGAATAACATCCAAAAGAATGTCTTTGTTAGTTTGTGTATATTTTTTTATCACCAACGTGTAGTGTTATAAATTATGGAAAAAAAATTTTACATAAAAAATGATTAGTCAGTTACTAATAGCTAGTTATGTTATAAGTGGATAGCAAATGATGTTGCTAGTCGCTTGCATTATGTCAAATAAAATGGGATGTTTGATAAGGATGTTCAGGTAATTGGGATCTAAGATTAATTTTTATATTTTGTTGTATAAAGTAAACAGGTATAACAAAAAAAAAATCTGTTGAAAATATTGAAACCCCTTTAATTTAACTTTGGCATATTATAATACTAAAATAAATATGTCTATACAAAAGCACTTGTCATATTATTGTGCTTTATTTGTTTAGCATTTTAAATAATTTCTTTTTTTCTTTGCTAATACGTAGTAACACTTAGGATACCGCTCTCATACCCTGTTTGGCATTAGCATTATAATAGCACTTGAAGCTACAGATGACATTTGTTATTTCTTTTGTATCAGGCATAATCCTAAGAAGTTCCTTTACTATTCTCAGTCATTCAGTAACTACTGTTTTATGTTTGTAGTACAGCAGTTTTACATTATATAGTTTATTTTACATTATATTTTTTCCATTTCCAAATTTTTTCTGTTTATTTTTTTTTTTTAATGTTTATTAAGTAAATTTTCATTAATAGTTATAATCTATTTTGATATTTATTATTTTTTTGACAGAACCAAAAATCTAGCTGTTAATGGATTGTTTATGATATGTAAAGTGTTGTTTCTGTACTACTTGTAGGCAATTTGACATAAGTTGCAAATCATTCCCAAAACTGACATGGTCCATGCCAGGCTTACTAGACAAGTCAGGAGTAAATTGTTTCTTGTTATCTTCTTCATTGCTTCAAGTATACTGTAACTACATATCAGTAAGGCAACCCCAATGAAATTTTGGTGATATTCTGCTCTTCAAATGAATCTCTGTATCACACCTTAGAGGCTGACTAAAGTGAAGTTCAAACTTTCAGTGAAAACATATTTGCTTTTTTGTTTCTTACACTCAGATGTTTTAAATTACATCTATAAGGAAGGCTGGGGCAGATAGCATGTACTGTTTTCTGTTGTGAAATATGTGTGTGTTGTTCAGCAAGTGAAAATTACATAGGATAAAAAAGAAATTCGAGATATGGTTCAGAAGTAATGGCGATGGGTAACAAAATGAGAACCATTGAAAAAATGAAAAATTTATTAATGTTTTCAAATACTTACATATTTACTTTATTTTCCTTTAACATTATTGCATAATCACCATTTTATTCCAAACACTTTTGATATCATGAAACAAGTTTCTTCAAACCCACTTCAAAAAATTCTGCTGCTTGTGATTATAGCCACTTAAGCACTGAAATTTTTAACTCTTCATTTTCCTTTGTTCAAACATAAGCCAGTTTTTTATGTGTAAGAAGAGATTGTAGTCAACTGGGCATGAGTTGAGGAGTGTAAAGAGATTGATAAAAAAACTCCCATCTGAATTTTTAATTGTTTCTGTTTTGAATACAGCCAAATGTAGACATGCATTGTTATGAAGAAAACAATTCCCAGTGTCAGCATTCCCCATCTTTAGATTTGAATGGCATGACGCAGTTTAGAAAGTGTTTCATAATAGAATTGTGATGTGATAGATGTTCCAGGTTTTATGAAATGAGTCAAAAGCACACCCCTTCTCCTTCAGGACTGGGCTTGTTTGAATTTTTTTGGTTTAGGTGAACCAAAATGATGTCACTGCGTGTATTGTTTCATCTCACCATTGACAAACAAAATCCACATTTTGTCATCAGTGACAATATGAGAAAAAATTAAATGTTCGCTTGGTTAAAGCAGTTGAGAAAAGTACGTGGAGATGTAATTCCATGACATCTTTGTGAGCACTTGTCAATATTTTTGGCATTCATCGTCACACAATTTATGATAGCTCAGAGTATCAATCACAATTCTTAACAATGTTATCTTTGTAATTTCTGGAAATTCTATAGAAAGATTACTAATCTTAAAGGGTCAATTTTCTCACCTGCATTCACACATTCAACAAAGTGGTCAGTCTGGACACTTGGCCAGCCCCTTCTGTGTTTGTTGTAAACATTTGAACAGCCTAACTTAAACTCATGACACTGTTGTCTCACTTTTCCTGCATGCATTATGACAAGCCCAAATGTTTCACAAATTGATGGTGAATTTAAGCAACATTATATCCTCTTGCATTTAGAAATCTAATCGCTGACCAAATTTCACAACTGGCGGGATTTATTGTTACTACATTTAATACACTGTCCTCAAAGGCAAACAACAATGAACTGTCTGTAATGTGGCAGGAATATGCCCAATAGACCATTTAAATCTATTGTCATGTGTGAGCCAATCATTGTTGCCAGTCGTTATTTATAACTCAACAGCAACTACTTCAACTTACTTTTGAACTACGCTTCATACTTGCATATGTGCAGTATTGGTTTGTTTAATAATTTACTAGTATATTTGGTTAGCAATAATTTATTTATCTTACTTTTGATAGTGTGTCTTTAATTATCTCTGATGATTATGAATTAATATTTACCATGGAAGTCACTTACAAAATATAAATATAACAACATTTAAATCTGTTATAAAAAGCTCTGGTAGTATAATATACAACTTCATTATGTATTAAAAGATGCCATCATGATTCTACAGATAGGATTACAAAGTCAACTTTTTGCTTCATATGCTTTATGAAATATCTGCCTCATGTTGTGTCGGTTATGTATTTGATGAATAACTATTAAATTTTTTGAATCTGCCATTCTTTAATAAAATTATATTACACATTTTGTAAAAAAAAAGAGAAAAATTCTAATTTCTGATAATTAGTGCAATGTAATACATAAGTATTTATGTTTTTTAAAAATAATTGAAAAATATACAGCATACAGATTGAGTAATACCTTTCCTGGTTGTTTGTAGTTAATTCATGGAAAATCAGTTATCTTCTTATAATAGAATCATTTAGTATCCAAAGTTTTAAATATAATACTCTTAGAGTTATAGGTTGATCAAAATTTCTAATCTGTAATTGTAGTTTATTTTGTAATAAAAAAGGTAAAAAATTAAAAAAAAAGCACTGTTTAAGTTTCATTTAATTTTTTTTATTTTACGTATGTATGTAGTATTTTTAACATTTTGCATTCTTTTTGTATATTATGTAAAATTTTTATTAGTTATTTTATGTTTGTATTAGTGATCATTAATGCCATGCGCTTGACTAATTTCTCCCATCAATTACTGTATATTTCAGTGTAACTAATTTTGTAAATTTCATTTAACCTCTTTACAACTAGGTATAGAATTTTATAAAGTATTTACAAATTAAAATTTTTACTCTCTTAAGTAGCCTACATATATTCCTTAATATTATTTAATGTTAAAATGCATCTTGAAATCTATGCTTCAATCTATGCAAATTAACTAGAAAACTTTATGAAAGTTAACTAATAAAAGTGTCTGTTAAGATATTGTATAAAAAAAATATATAATATATATATATATAACTAAATTAAAAATGATTTACTTTAAACACTGTATACAAGATATAAATCACTATATAATATGATAATTTACAAAATGATAATGCTTTTATTGGTCTATGAAGAGTTTTATGTATATTTGTATTGTGGCCAGCATTATGTGAAGAAAAAGAGATCTTTGTTTATCTCATTTCATTGTTTGTCTTTCTTTATTTTTTTATTAGGAGTTGACTATGAAGCATATATACTTCAAAAAGTATTTTAGCATTAAAGAATATTTGCGAAGGTATATATATATATTTAGAGAGAGCGAGAGAGAGGTTAGCTTTTGCGTGTAAAAGATTGAGATTATAAATATTCATTAGTATTTTAGAATTTAGTTTCTAATGGTTTTAGAAGTTTGTGTTTTTATTTTATCTCATTCCGTTTATCCTTCTAGCAATCTATCTTCTTCCTGATATTCAATTTTAATACTTATGTAGCCCATTTATTTTCCTTGATATTGTATTTTTGACCTCTTTGTATTTGACATGTGATATTTTAAAAGGTAGTCATTTTGTTCAAAATTATTAACTTCTGAAACATTTTCATTGAAATATTCTAATCATTTGTTACTATGTGATGATGATTATTATGTTTTAATAAGATAGTGTGTTCATAGTTTTCCATATACAGTTTCTTTGGACCATTTTCTCTTACAATTTCAATTTTTAACTAATGATTTTGTAGTGCATTAAAGTAAGTTTGAATGCTGATATATAATATGTTCTTTTTCCCTGTCTATTCATTGACAAAATATGTCTTGAAAAGTGGTATTTTTTCAAGAAACAATAAACCATTATGTAGCTATTCAGAATGAACTAAAACCATTGTAATGCTTCATTAGAGCTTAGTTAAAGTTGCAAATGTAATTTTACCAGGGTGAATGCTTTAAATGTGTTTGCAGTATGATTGTTTCATTGACACTTGTGTAGTGTGTGGTGTAGTCTCAGAAATTTCAGGGTTTATTATTTTTTAATTTTTGGCGGACAAATTTCTGGCTAAAAACATTATTTTGTAAATATTTTTTATAATTTAATTAGAAATACTCCAAAACTTATAATACCTCATTTGTTTCTCATTGATACAGGTGTTATTCATTATATTTAGTTGATTAGGGATTAATATGGTTAGTTAATTTGTTTCATCAGGTTAATGTGTGACAGTATTATAAAAGGTAATATTGATATTGAATTCTTTTCAGTGTTATTTAATTTTGTATCTACTTAATGACTGAATTATGTGTTATCTGTGTGGTTTGACTTAAAAAGAGCTTGAAAAAATGAAAACATGTAGTTATTTATCCTTTTTAATGTGGTTAGCTACCAAGTTTATAGCTGGTATTTTTTGCTTATCTAATGGAGGTATTGTTGTCATTTATGTGATAGATTTTTACGGTTTAATTCTTAACTAGATCTAAATTCATCTTTTATTATATAAGTGTCATATGGAGAAACTTTAGGATATGTTCTACTGGTGAAAATAATGAAAAAAAAAAATTGATTAAACGTAGGTCTGGCAATCCTTTGTTTTCGAGTTAAGACTAGTGAAAGATTTTGTCCAGATTTCAATTCTTCCAATAAAAAGAAGCCTTGTTGTAATTTGAGCAGGGAAATTGAATAAAAAAAGCCCCAGAACTGCAACTCCAGTAGTTTTTAAGATATCTGATATAAAACACAAAATTTGGTGATGAAAAACAATTTTTTTTTTTTTAGGTTTGTATTACAAAATAGCTTTGTTAAATGACTAATAGATGTGGAAGATTGAGTAACAAAACTTGTAGAGAATTGTACAGAGGAACAGATTGTAGAGAAAAAATTAATATAAATACAGTCAACAAAAAGTAAATAGGAACTTTTAAAAATTGGTTTTTTATTGAAGCATAACAGATAAAAGATAGACAGAAAATCATATTATTCTGTACCTAATAAGCATTATTTTTAATATAATGAAATAAAAAAATAAAATGATGAATGGTAACAGAATAACAAAACATCAACTGCAGTAATTGTTCAAAATTCCCTGCTTCACAATATACACAGCACTCTGCTCGATATAAAATATTTTACAAGAAATGAATGTATGCATTTACCGTAAGATTTTCTTTGAAAACTAATTGTTACAGAATTTTGTCATAATGTGTCACAGATTTGTCTTCTATGTTGGAAACTAGTTTCCACAATATCGTATGGATTGTCTTTGCTCCATAAAAGAGTATTTTTAGAATTAAAGTTTTTGTTTCTCATGGAAGTGGCTTCTTCAGTAAATGAAATTGAATTTACATTATCAGTATTGTCTAGAAACCAAAGACACAAGTTTAACCACTGAGGGTAATCTGTTGGCCGTAAATTTTGAACCTGCTTTGGGCAGAAAGGATAAAGATTTTCTTTCTATAGGACACACCTTACTTTGTTTTTGACAAACCTGTGTAACATGAAATTTGTTTTACAGTAGTGTCTGGGCTATGCTGAATGTGCTGAATCAACGATGTTCATCATTAACAAGATGATTTACTTGGCGTTCAACAAAAAACTAACATGTTGGAAGTGACCCTTTTGTTTATAAATTTTGATACACCAAAGAAAAAGGTTTCATATTTGGAATCCACCTTCCAGGAAATCTGTCTTTGTAATCATGTTGAGCAGTCTCAGAATTTCTGTTACAAAATCCATAAACAAAAATTATATTTGCATATTCCATGTTAGAAAATTGAAATGGCATTTTTACATTACGATAAGATAACACTACATCTCCTTTATCTGTATGATAATTTGTGACAACAGATTCAAACGAAGTGTACAATTTTCATTGTCGCAACTGTTAGAATTGTCAATCTGCACAGTAGAATTTTTAAAAATACTTCTAAAGTAATGTACATTTCAATTTAGTTTTTAAGAAAATTATTTCGTTTTACCTGTGTAAATTATTGAATTTATACAGCTAAAACTATAAGTAGCTATATAAATAGCAGAATATATTGTTTGATAAATTATGTATTTCTTTTAAAATTATTTTCAGTAGAGTTTTTGTTTTTAAAAATTATATTAAGTTAGCATTTTCTCTTTACCTTTTGTCTTTTTTGCTTTAATAAAAACCAGATCTTTAAAAGTTGTACTTACTGGCTGTATTTACATAAATTTTCTCATAATTAAATTCTCTGTAAGTTTTGTTACTATATCTTTTGCATTTATTAATGAATTTTGCATTTAACAAAGTGTATTGTTACTACAAACCCAAAAGAAAAAAAAAATATTTTGACAGCGGAATTTTGTGTTTTATTTCAAATATCTTAAAAAAAATAGTAGAGTTACAGTTCTGGGACCTTTTTATCCCATTTCACAACTCAAATTACATAAGAAACCACCAACTTTTTTACTGCTTAATTTGGGCTTCTTTTTATTGAAACAGCTGAAATTCTGGGCAAAATCTTTTGCTAGTAATAACTCTAAAACAAAGTATTTCTAGAGCTATATTTATATAAGCTTTTTTCATTATTTTCACCTGTAGAACATGTCTGAAAGTTTCTCTACTTTTTCGTGGCACACCTGTATTGCTATTTAAGAAATTTAATTTCGTACTTCAGTTACACCATTCTTATATTTCAGCTCATTATTTTTAACATTTAAACATTTTTCTGTAGCAAGTTAAATGTGTTATTATTGGAATTTATTTGTTTATTTGTTGTTTTTATTTTTTAATGGCATGGCATGATATGTGTGAACCGGTTATATGTGTACTTATTAATTGTACGTATGTTTGCTTCTTTCATAGATCATTGCATATGCATTATGCGTTAATTTATTTATGGCTTGTGTGTATAGCATGCTGTTATATATTAATTGATAACACCACAGGTTCTATAGGAGGTACCTTGAGTTACGTGCCAAGATTAATGCGGGAAATTCATGTCCCGCTCTACATTCTGCGTCTCAACTACCTACTCGATCTGCGTCGCTCAAGGAAAAACATCATACGAGGTATATTTATTAGTCTATGTTATATCATGTGAGTAGTATTAATTTTTATTGTTAAAGTAGTCATATTTATTTAGGATCGAGTTATATATATTTTATGTTCACGATTTCCCCTCTTTTTTTTTTAGTATTCATATTCATCGCATTTCAAGTTATTTGTAGTTATTTATTTCAATTTATTTTTCATTTTGAATCTCTGAAAATCATATTTAATTAGGATAATAATTTTATTCTGCTTTTATTCACTTGCGTACTGCTTTGGTTTGTAGCCATAGCTGTTTTAGAATCTATTCATTTTGACAAAGATCTGATGTAAAAGAAAATATTAAAACTGTACATGTTGAATGAAGTGTGTAATTATTATTTTTTGATTGCTCAGATAGTTTAACAAGGTAACCCGGCCAGTATGGTATAAAATTAATTTTAAGTATGATGTAATCTTATTTTAAATTAGTTTTTAAAAACGTTGTATAGTTTTCAAGAGGCTGTTCGATCGATTTTAAAGCTTAAGATCTGATGAGGAACGAATAACAAAATTTAAATTTAAGTGTCATATGTACTCTTCATTGGAATTTGGTGCTTAGCTATAAAAATTATTTGGGCGCTTTTAAGCTAAAGCAGAAGTACAATATTTTTTAGTTAATTTTTCATGGAAGTCATTTTTTTAACTATTTTGTATATTTAATTTGAACAAAAATTAAATTGGGTATGTAGATTATGTTTTGATCAATCTCAATAAACAGATAAATTTAGAACATATAATAATACTTAATAAACTTAATGATTTTCATCAAGATATAACTCATATAGTTGAAATTGAACAAAATAACTTCATTAACTTCCTTGATGTAAATATACAAAAAAAATAAAAAATAAATTAAAGTTTTTAGAAAACTTTATATCTATAATAACTATTAACAATATTACATCTAATCCATAAAAAAATTGCTATATATAACACCATGATTATCAGATCATTAAAATATATAAATTAATACATTAAATTTAATTAAATGTATAAATATTGATAATGGATTTAATATAAAAAAATATTTGATAAACAGATTATTATGTAAATTTAACAGTGAAACAAATTCTACTCTTGCAAATTATAATAACAAAACATTTGTACCCATAACAGTAACATATTTAGTTGAAAAAAAATTCTAATTTCTATAAAATAGCTTCCAAAAGCAATAATAAAAAGATTAAAAAAACTTATTAATAACAATATAGATTATAAAAATATTTATAATAAATCAGGTAGACAAGATAAACTCTGTTATCGATAAATAATATAAAAAATTTTATATAAGCACAGTCAACAGAATATTTAAATGTGTTTAAGTATCGTAAACAAAAATCGGTATTGTTGTATTAGGCGATCTACTGCTGTTGTTAGTTCTTCGGTGATACCACTGAAACGGTATATTGAAATAGGAAAGTAAAAATTGCTTCGCTCGTTAACCTTGACTAATGAGCGTAGGTTAAATTTGGTTAGATTGTATTTATAATTTTATTTATTTTCTTGTTTCAATATAGTGTTTTAGTGGTGCCATGTAAGAACTTACAGAAGTAGATTGCCTTCTACATTAATACTCAACAATTTTATTATGCACACCATATAAAAAATAACTAGCATAAATTCATTATTTTACAAGGCATGAAAATCTTAGAAATTTAGGATAAAAATTATCTGTTAGTAATAAAAGTATAAAATGATCAATTTTTCTTTTTTAGTAATTTAAAATCACCGTTTAATTATTACATTGAAGGTGGGACTTACTTGTTTGTATTCTATTTTAATTTTTAACATAAATTTTTTTTAAATTGTAAATATCTAATAAACAAGTGATCTCTATGAAAGCATTTATTTAAAAAAACAAAGTAATAAAAGTAGTAAGTGCTACAATATTTTTATTGATAATAAAAATTATGTTTGTATTTATATTTAAACTTGTATATCATATATTTTTTTTTTATGTCGTAAGTAAAAAGGGAAATATATTTAACCTTTAAATTATTAATGTTTGAGTGGGAAGATCATTGTATAAGATAATTACATGTAATGATGAATTATTATACCAAAAGTATTCTAAGCGATATAGAATTGCACTAAGTAAAGAGGTCCAATACTGATGAAAAAGTGGTAAACATTCTTACTTATATATATTTTAAAAGACTTAGTATTTTTTAATGCTGTTTTCCAAAATTTTATGGGATGTTTTTAATTACACCATGTGTAAATTACACCACCCTGCATTTATTTTTTTTTCAAATGATGTTTTTATAAAATGAGGT
>JAAAKQ030040505.1:0-16738 GCA_010016005.3 Zanna intricata
GTGTGTGTGTGTGTGTGTGTGTGTGTGTGTGTGTGTGTGTGTGTGTGTGTGTGTGTGTGTGTGTGTGTGTTTATAAACACGTGAATAAAAATGCGATGATTTTTTTATAGAATTAATTCCTTTTAGTGGTTACATTTAAATTTTCTGCCTGTTTGAAACTATTTTTCATCGTCCTCATTGCTTAATATTGGATGATTATACAGATATATAAACTGATTTCATTTTGATATTACAGTATTTTTCCACAAAAATTCAAGAAAGTAGTTTAGAAAACATAATAAACAAAAATAGCTATTTTACGCTTCGTAGCAGTCTCACGTCAGTTTCTCTTCTCTACATTTCTTTTCTTATTTTCATCAAGACAAATGTCTCGGTTTTCTCTTTCTCGGTTAAACAGTTTTTTTATAAGGGTACCATTTTTGTAGGTTTATCAATATTTTAAACAACAATACAAATAAAATAAGTGAAAAAAAATCATCAAAAAAATAATGGTAATAAGACAAAAAAACCAGTATAAATATTTTAATTCTTATTTTATTTAAAATATTTAATTCTTAAAATATTTTAACTTCTTGAAACGTGGGATGATAGTTTAAGGATTTTAATTGTTATTAATTTAGAGCCAAACTCTAAAATATAAAATTTTAAAAATTGAAAATGCTTAATTTTTTAGATTTTTTTCAAAATCTTTTTATTTTTAGATTATAAAAGCTAATTTCCCACTTCGTGTTTTATTACTTTTTCTTTCCTTCTACAATCTGCACTTTCGCAGAGATCTCTGCATCGTCATAATGTATGTATGGAAAACAGTAATGCTAAAAGAAATGTTTAAAGTATCAGAGATCGATATAGCAACATAACCTTTTATATTTAACTTTTTTTTAAATATTTTGTTTTTTATATTAAATTTCTAATTACATTTTGACGATGCAAAGGTCTCCAAAAACGCCCTAAAGCGCTGAAAACGCCCTAAAGCGCAATAATTAAAAGAAAAGGAAAAAATAAACTTATATGTAGAAAAATTAATTTCTATAGATAATTATTCTGCTGCTAGGATGCAATTTGTTGTTGTACGAGGGTCGTTCTGAGATTTCTGACAAATAAAATACAACATTTTTCAGAAAATTTTTTCCCAACTTTGTTACCTTGCAGTTCGTTTTATTTATAACAGACGAGTTTCCAACTTTTTAATTCCATCAGTATAACTCTGCAAAATAAGCTTTTATCTCGGCTTTGACTACATCAATTGAAATGAATTTTCATCCAGCGAACCATTCGCTTATTGACGTTCGAAGCTAACCTCAATAAGTTTTCTAGCAACAACCTGACATGGGTGTGAAGCCGATTATCGTGATGAAAGTACACTTTCTTTTCGTCCAGATGGGGACGTTCAGACTGTAACATTCTTCAGACCGGGTCCAATAGTGAACCGTAATAGTCCCCAGGGAGTAGTCCGCATAGTCCGCCTTTTTTCACATATTCTATGAGCACCACATCATGAAAATCCACAAAAGCGTAGCCGTGACTTTTCCTACAGATGGATTTCGCTTTCTCTGGCGTACTTTCAACTGCTATCACGCATTGTTTGGTCTCTGGCGCGAAATGGTATCTGCTGTTGCTAAACGTCAAAGAACCTCAACGGAATCGCTTTGAAACATTCAAACCACTCTTGAGGACTGTTCACTCGAATACGTTTTGATTTGCGAACAAACGTGGCACCCATCGAGCGGAAAGTTTTTTCATGCCCAAAATATCGCGTAAAATGTAATGGGAATGGTCTATCGAGATGTTTTCTACGTCAAAAAACTCGCCTACTTTCAGTCTGCGAAAATTTAATACGACTTGTGAGTTTTTATGACTATTTCGTCGATCGTATCGATTTTTAGGCGTCCCGAGCGTTGATCTTGAATGGATGTACGACCACGTTTAAATTTAGCAGCCAACTTTTTTACCGTAGAAAACATTTTTGTTATGTTCGTCGGAGTTAAACTTTTAAAAACAAAGTACTTTTTAACATCTCGAACTTCAATTTTTTCAGTAACTGTCAAAACCAGTTTGCTTTACTTGGTAGTCACAAACAAGCAATTCAACGCAGGCGTCTGAAACTTTGCAGCACGTCATGTAAAGAATCATACTTGACTAGTATGGTAGACATTTGATCATACTTGTTCAGTTCTTTCTCAGGCCAAAACTTTCCAAACAGAACTGGTACTTATTAACAACTGAATAATCCTCGGTATTATTATAAGTAACAGAAGTGAATGTTTATTATATTATTCTAAAAATCAGGTTTATATAACTTTTTACTGATTGTAACATTTAAAGTTTAATTTTTCTACATCTGATAATACCTCATTTAGAAAAGTACTTTTCAACCATTATTAGAGGTTTACTTGGTTTGAAGTGTTATGGTTAGGACATTACCCAGCGTATGACTGTAGACCCATAGGCAGTAGTGATTTTTGTTCATGCGAGTGTAGATGTAGGTCATTACAGTTGTGGGCCATAATTTGTTAATTATAAAAGAGCAACTGAATGGTGGCTGGAGAAGATTATTTAGTGCTAAAATACGAATCTTGTATACCGTATTTTTCGGTTTACAAGACCTTAAAAATTCATCTTAAAAATGAGGTGCGTCTTATACAATGAAGGTAAAAATTATTTCCTCTTTTCAAAGTTACATGCGCTCAATTTTATGTTCAAAGATCTTTACAGCGGATGAATGACGCGACAGAGTTTATGCGTGAACTTTCACGTGACTTCTAGCACGTCACTGGCTCAGAACGAGGAGTACCGATTTAAGTTGCGTAATTTCTTATCCGAAAAATCAGTTACAAACGTTTATCAGTATTAAATTGACGTTTTGCGATACTTTGTGTTAGTTTGATATTTTTCAGCGATAGAAAAAGTAGGCGAAATTCTTGTACTTCAACTTAAAAATTGTAGGTTGTAAAATATGCGGATGAACACAAAAACTTTTGAGCTTTTCATAAAAGCTGAAAGACATTTTGGACCTGCGCCTACAGAAAAAATTATTAGAACTTGGCGTGGTTAGGAGAAGATGTTCAATTTGCATAAAGAAAAGCGCGCGGAACGTGGCAATGTTGCGAAGTGTCCAGAACTTGAGACCGAAATCTTGAAATGAGGCAAGAAATCAGTAGAATGGCATTACCATTTCAACAAAAATGATTCGTATACATGCAATCAAAGACGCCTGTAATCGTAACATAGAAGATTTTAAAGGTGGTGCGTCACGGTGTTACGGTTTCATGAAACGTAGTGGACTTTGTTTGCGTACAAAAACAAGTCAAAATGCCAAAATAATATGAAGACAAAATGATTTCCTTTTATAAATATGCGATTCAATAACAAAAAAATTACAATTTTGAAATAGAACAGATTTCCAATATGGATGAAACACCCCTACCTTTTGATGCACCCTCAAATAGAACTGTAGCTAAGAAAGGTTAGAAAAGCATTTCAATTCTAAACCAGTAGACATGAAAAAATGCACTACACTGTAGTTCTTGCATGTTGTGCTGATGATACAAAGCTGCCACCAATGATAATTTTTAAGCAGAAGACACTGCCTAAAGAAAAAATACAAACAGGAGTGGGATTGTACATGTTCATGAAAAAGGCTGGATGGATGAAAGCGACATGAAAGTTTGGATAAAACTATGGAAAAGAAGGAATGGTGCACTGCTAAAGAAGAAAGCTCTTCTTATATTTGATCAGTTCTGGACTCATCTGAAGGAAACAATAAAAAATTCCAAGAGTGCAATACTTAACTGGTTATCATACCAGAACGACTTACATCACAACTACAGCCACTTGATATACCATTAAATAAACCCTTTAAAGTCTTTATGGGAGAAGAGTGGAAAGAGTGGATGATGAATGCTGGTGTACATCAGCTAACACCAAAGAGTGCCCTGAAATGGCCATCAATCTCTTAAGTGTGCGAGTGGGTTAAGACATCTTGATTGAAAGTAAATGAACGAACTATTGTTAAATCTTTCTTGAAATGTGAAATTAGCAACGCCCTTGATGGAAGTGAAGATCATTTCTTGTATGCAAATGATGATGATTAACAAGAAGATGAAGACATTGATGAGAGAAGATTCAGATGACAGTGACTTGGGTTTTGCAAGTTTCTGAAAAGTCAGTTAACTTTTTAAAATTACCTTATTTAATCAATTTTTTTTTAAATCACACTTTAAATTTTAGGTTTTTTCCAAAAAATTGTATTAAATTTCTTGGGTGCGTCTTATACACAGGAGTGTCTTATTCACTGAAAAATACAGTAATTTGTTCAACCAAATCCTTAACTGTCTACCTCCTGCACAGGATGGTTATGTACTAAGTCTCAGCACACTGACATAATTTGTAGTTAATTTATAAATTTTTAATAGTTTTTACTGTAAAGAGAGTTGAGGTAATATTTCCCTCATCCCTATAAGGGTGGAGCAAAAGTTTGAAAAAATAACTAATAATTAACTTCTCATGTAAGTGGTCAAGTACTGTCATCTGAATAATTTTTTTACTGTTTTTAACTATTTAACACTTTAGGACAGGTATGACTCTATACTAACTTTTTAAACTTCTCAGTTTCAACTAACAATTTAACTTTTTTTATTATCTTTTAATTTATGGAAATAAATACAGCCATAATAATGATTTTCAACTATTCCAGAGTAAGAGTTTAATTTTACACTCCATGCAAATGCTGAGAAAGTTCCAAAGTATCTGGCTAAAGCTTCTTTAAATCAAATTAATTTTAAATATACATATAACCACTCACCTCTTTTAATAATAACTTGCAGTACCATCAATTTTAATTGAGACCAACTGGTTTTAAGTGATTAAGAGGGCTTTGAAAAACAAAGAAATAGAAAGGACTTTGATTAACAGTTTGTGTGATAGGAATTGTGGTGAAAAAAATAATCAAGAATTAAAGTAAAAATTGCTTGAATGAAGTGAGAAGAACTGTAAACCGAAAAGGTTCTGTTATGTTGATGGAAAGATAACTTCCCAACACAACTTTTTGTGTTGGGAAAATTCATTGATCGAAAAAATCATTTTATGAAGAAATTAAGAAAACCAACAGAAAAGTATTTTTCTAATTTTATTAATACCCTGAAGCAAACTTAAAATGAACAATATAAAGTATTTCTCATAAATTAATGAATGTAAAAACATGGATGACTTGATGGACAGAATATGGTAAAGAATGAGTAAGTCAAGAGGAGGTATGAAAGGAAAGGAACCTTTGATGAGATAATAAAGAAGAATAATAATCTTTGTTGGACTGAATCTTATAGCTATGAATCAGGTTGACAGAAATGAAAGGAGAACATTTTAAATGCTAATAGACATCTAAGTAGGAAGCTGTTCAGAAATGAGAAAACTCAGGCTATGTGGTCAGTACTTTCCCAAAAGAAATATTCTACAAAAAGTTTTAAAAGATAGAAACAAAATGTTAAACAATTAGAAAAATGAGGACAAAAATTTTAAACATAAAAGAAAGATTATAGGTGTGGCAAACAATTTTATATTCACTACAATATAGCAAATTTAAAATCAATCTACTTTTTCAACAAATATTAGAAATCTATATATTTTTTTGCAGACTAGAAGGAACATTTAAATTATCTCAGTATTAAAAACCTATTTACTTCAAAAGATAACTTGAAAAGAAGCATTTATTCTGTAACTGTATCATATCCATACTATATCTTTTTGTATGTAAACAACGACAGACTACTTTATGAATAAGCACAGCAATATATAAAGTGTAATGCTTATTAAAAGTGCCTGAAAGCCAAATTACTAATAAAAATCAAGCACAATATTTAAACACTTTATTTATGTATATTCACATATCCATGGACAAAAAACACAAGTACACTCACATTAACAAAGACCAAAACAAATTTGTATTACAAACAATTTTACTATTCCTCACAATTTTACATCTCTTACATTGATAATTTACTATTATTTATTTTTACTAACGCTTTCTATTATTTTTTTCATTTCTCTTCTTATACAATTCAAAATTAGTTAACAAAATAACTAAATCATACAATGTTCTACGAAATTCATCTTCTTTTTGTAAAATTAAATTTAATTTTTTCATATCCATTTCACTTTGCTCTCGTAACCTTTGAGCTTTTAGTAGTTCATAATCAAGATTTAATATTGATTTTCTTTCATCACTTTCATTTTCTGAGCCAATAGTGTATAGTTTTGGTTTATTGCTAACAGTTTGGTTTTGTTTTATTACTGTTGATAAATTACTAGTAGAAGGAACAGTTAACAATTTGTACATATTTTTTTGTAGATTTGTTGTTACTTCTTGTAACTCTTTAACTTCTAAATCTTTCATTTTTAAATCTTCAATTTTCGTTCTGTATTTACAAATTTCTGCAGCTGTACCTTTATTCTCAGAAAAAAGTTCTACTAATTCTAGCATCACTTTACAAAATTCTTGTGTTTTATCAGTCGTCAAATTAAAATGTCTTGGCTTATCATTATTGTTTTTTGGTTTAATAAAATCTTCTGCAAACTTTTCTTCTTGAATGTTTTCTTTTATTGTCGGTAATGACAAATCCATTTTTAAAGTGTTGTAAGATTTGAATGGTTGTTTTATACAAGTTGTACTGTGATCTTTATTCACTAAATGTTGCACTAATTTATAATTTTTATAAGATTTATTTCTGTAGATAGGTTCAATTGTGTCAATTTTATCTCCAGCATTACTTTTTCCTTGTAAAATTTTTAATAAACTTTTCATTATTTTTGTGTTCTCAGTAGCAACATATTTTTTTCTTAATGGATAAAAATTACGTTTCATTTTTGATTGCTTTCTTTTCTTTTGTATTCCTACCAATGACTTAGATTTAAATAGCTTTGAAAGGTTTTTATTTACAATATCATTACCTTTATTGATATTACCTTTGCTAACTTTATAATATAATATAGATGATTTTGTTCCTCGAAAGTGGCAATTATTCTTATTCTGGCCATTATCTTTAGTTTTAGAACTATCACAATAATTGTTCTTTTCATTATCATTTTGAGAATTAAACCAACAAAAGTTTTTTTTATCTTTAATATATGAAACTGATTTACTACTTTCTTGAAAATTATTAATTTTTTTATCATCATTATTAATTTTTATCTTTTCTTTAGGTACATTTTGATTATTCACTAAAGATTCTGAAATTTTTTCTTTATTGATGGTTATATGTTCTTTACTTTGCACTATTTTGGTAAATTTTATATTACTAACTTTTTTTAACATTGAGCTGTCTATTACATTTTCATCTGACTTTGATGGCTGTAGTACAGCAGGATTAGATTCTTTAATAAGTGATTGTTCATAATCAGATTTAGAATGTTGATTTTTATTATTTGATTTAAACTTTTCTTCAGGTGTGTGTAATGGATCTTTAACAGCAGAGTAAATGTTTTCATCTTTTGTTTTCTTATCAGATTCAATAAATTTGGTTTTTTTACCAGACATATTATCAAAAGAACTCGAATATGGAAATTTTGATCCATTATCATCATCGTATTCCATTACAGTTAATTTGAGTTGATATTCTTGTTTGTTACCTGTAGTATCCTTTTTTCCCTTATTTTCATCTAAAGCAACTTCTGATTTGTTTGATGAACTAGAAATAGAACCTGTTATATTCACATTAAATATCTTTTTAGTATCACTTTCTTCATCACTTACGATCTTTGTTTTTTCCTCGTGTTTTTTATCAGATTTATTAAAATCTCCTAAAAATTCATATACAGGTTTTTCTGATGTAGAATGCACTTTAGAAGATGTACTTTTGTGAGAGGGGAAAACAAACTGTTCATTACTTGATGAATTACTAATGTCTGATGATCTACCTGAGCGTTTTTCTGGCACTGAGAATATTTTAGGATTTATTATTCTATTGGAGAGTGACCTATTCTGCACTTCATTCACTTCAAAAGATTTTCTGGTTACATCATAACTTTTTTCAATTTTTTTTTTACAAGAGTAAGATGATTGCGAATTTTCATTTTGAAGATAGTTACAATTTCTTATAGATTTTATAGAATTAGGATCATTTTCTTCAGTAGTACAACTTAATTCCGGGATATTTAGAGATTCAATTGAAGGTTTACTAAATACACCAAACATTTTAGACCTATTATTTAATTCTGTGGTTGAATCAATGCGATCTACTTCATGGAAAGATTTATGAAACTTATTTTTACTTTCAGGTTTGTAAATATTATCAGGCCTTTCAGAATGTTTAGAATATATGTTTGTTTGTATAGTATCATTTTCTGAACTTTCACTTTTAATCATAGTGTTATGTTTGATAGCAGGACCAGAGGTTCCATTTTCTCTCTGTATCTCATCATTCAATCTCGTAGTTTTACTCACATTGAAGGGTGACTGACTATGAGACTCATGGTTATTATTTGGTAGTTTATTAGAAAAGTCATCTAAAGATAGAGAAGCATTTTTTTTTGAGATATTCCCTTTTATAATTTTATATTTATTTGTGGGCTTATCTTCTGATAACTCTAACTTTTCATCTCTCGTTTTATTTTTACCGTTTTCTGTTGCATTTAAATTATCACTTTCAGTTACAGTTTTGTATGCAATCGATTCATTATTGTGTTCTAGCTCTTTAATTTCTTCTAAATTAACATTTTTAACACAATCACTTGAAGAATTTGTTTTAGAATTAGTTTCTTGTTTATTTTCACGAGGAGTTTTTACCTTTTTCTGATCTGGAAAATTTACTGGATGATCAACTGTTTTAATCAAAGTTGATATCGTCTTGTTTTCCGTTACCCAAACTTCTTCTATATCATATTTTTTACACAAGAATTCCATTTTATTTTCTGGAAATTGTACTGTTCTGTTGGATTTTTTAAGTACATATTTTTGCTTATTTGCAGTTTTAACTGATGTTTCTTTTTCACTATCTGATGATGGAGAACTTTTAATTTGACATCCTTCTGTTAAGACTGGCTGTACTTGTGAAATATTATATTTATTTCTTTTCTCATCTTGAGTCTGATTTTCTTTTGATTCTATACCCTTATCTACATATTTCAAGTCATTCATTTTATATTCATTTTTACCATAGTTTATTAATGAATAAATCCAGCTAAAAAATGATTTAGTTTTTTTTGTTTGATGGCTATTTTTATGAATGCAATTACTAATGGCCTTTTTTTGTTTACTTTTTTTATGTCTCTCTGTTGTAAGATTTGTGTCATTCTCATCAAAAGAATGACGTTTTCTTATCAGTTGCTGAATAATTACAGAAGGATTATTTTTTAATAATTCATTTTGTATTAAAGTGTTCAGTCTTTTTTGCATATTAAATGACGTATTAGCACAAAAATTTCGTTTCAAAAATGTTTTTGGTGATAACTGTAAATCTGTATAGATGTTGTTTTGATAGTATTTTAAATAAACAATAATTTTTTTATAAATCTTGGCAATATTCAATTTTTCTATAACATTTACAAACATATGTTTATTCAGATATGAACTCTCTTTAGCATATTTGGTAGCAGCAGATTCAGTTTGATGTTTTACATTGTAACTGATTTCATCCTTTACCTGTACAAAATTAGAGAACTATTTTTGTATTATTAACCCATTATTACTATGACAATATCTGTTTTTTGCATAAAAGTAAAAAAAAGGTCTTATTCTTATGTTTTTCTGATTTATTAATTCTTTTGTCAGAAATCTCTAGCCTTAATAGGAGAGCACTTCCTCTTCCCTTTGGCTCTGTAAAAATCCTTATTAAACGGAAGTTTGATTGTAATTTTTTCTAGCGTGGACACAGGGTAAATAATACAGCATTACATAATGGAAAATGATAAATTAATTTTCCTTTCTTTTGTTTCGTGCATGGAACTTATATAAACCAATCGGTTAGAATTGGTTCAGGCAATAGTAATATGTTTATTAAAGCTCATTCATTTTGGCAAACTAAGTACAAGAGTCACTTGTAAAAGTATATTTTGCTCAGAAAAGAAGACAATGGAAAATAATTTCTTCTTCATTTTCTGTAGTAAGCCTGCATGAATGTTTATTGTTCAGATTGGCTGTACTATTTTTATATGTAACCTGTAACTCCCATCAAGTCACTTAATATCATTATTGACATCATACAAACACAGTTTATTACCAGTTTTTATTTGTAGTTAATTAATAAAATGTTTAATCCCTTTTGCTTCTTTATTGAACTATTTAAGGATAATTTAAAGTAAGAAATATAATCTATTTATTCTCACTGTAAATTAATTGGATCCCAAATACAATAGTGAACAAACAAATGAATAATTTTTATTATACACATTTTATACTCTCTAATAATATATTATGGCATATCACATCACTGGTTTTTAATAATTAAGCCAGTTGTACAATATCCACAAAACTAAGTTTAGATACTTCTTTTTTCCAAAACTGTTAAAAATTTTGATTGACCATATAGATTAACTAAAATTTGGGTATCAAGGTTTGTATTTTATTATTGATTCAGTTATCTGGAAACATCATTCTTTCATCCCTGTTAAGATAATATTTGAATTTATATTGAATCACATTACCATGATTTATTTTTACCGAGGCAATTTATTTTTACTTACTGAGGCAACAAAGGAATTTAAATGAAGTGGACATATAGGATCTAAGAAAGAAGAACTTGATCTTAAAAGGACTAAGACAAATATTTAAACATTTTAAATGCTGAAACATTTGAAATAATATCTTTTAATTTGAAATAGTGAAAAACTTAGGAAGTAGCATTTTTTAAAGAGCTGAAATAAGGACATAAAACTAATGACCTCTTCTAAAATAATAAAACTAATCTCTTCATAAAACTAATGAACCACTTTATATTGACCACAGAAGTTTTAACAGATAAGGGAGTTATTGCAAAAAAAATATTATTAATTTTTAGAGATAAACCAAACCCAATTTATTTTAAATACATAATTTATATGTTACATCAAAATAACTTCAGTTGCTTTGAAGCAACATTCAGAAACTCATCCAGCTGTTCATGGCTGGTAGGCTTTTATGAGGCAGGATTGACACATATTTGGGACTTATGAAAAGTACATTAATATGAATTCTGTCTGTTCATTTCATCACAGTCTAGTGTTCTAGCTGACGGCAGGTCCCTTATGCCACCATTGTCTCCATTTTTTCTCCAGCCTTCTCCTTTATCTCCTTGTAGTGTCCAATCTTCACATCATTTATTAACTTCTTCCTTTTTCTGTATCACTTCCTTTCTTCTTCTACTGATCCTTCCAATGTAATTTTCAAGATCACAGTTCCTCTAGCCACTTGTCCTAATCAGTTTCCTTTTCTTCTGAATTGTGTACTTCTAAACAAGAGTTCTTTCTTATTTAATCCTACTTTCTTCATTCCTAATTTTCCTATGCCCATTTTACTTTTTCCTTCCTTCCCAAACCCAAAAACACACAAGAGTCTCAATCCAAATTCAAAAGTTACAGGTCAAAATTCTCTCCCTCTCTCTCATTATTCCTGTTTAACTTCCATACTAAAATAAAATCATTGAAAGCTTCCTTTACCATTGCTATTCTTCATTTTATTTCCATTAAACTTTCCAGCCCTCTGAAAACATAGCCCCCAAATATCTGTAATTTTTTTCCTTTTTCTATTCTTCCTTAGTTTCTCCTTACCATTAAATCTTACCATCTAGTTATTTGCTTCCATTAATTTAGTTTTCCTATATTTATTTTTACATTCTTTCCTCCAAGGCTTTTAACAATCTCTAAATCATGTGGTGCTAAATCAGCTACAATTACCATATCATCAGCAAAATTGATGCATCTTACTTTTCAACCTCCTGTATTTATTCCTTCATTTCTTCCTTCTAATATATTCCTTAACATATCTTCAATCTTAAAGTTAAATAGCATAGATTATCTCATCCTTGCCTAACACTTCAATCTAAACCCTCCCAGTCAGTCATATTCTTACTTTCATTGCTATTTATAATTACTTACATTACTTTACATTACTTACTTTCATTTCATTTATAATTCTTTAACTATCCTTCTGCCTTTCTATTCTACTTTTTTCTCTTTAAGTATCACCATCGTTTTCTCTTACCGACTGTTAAATACCTTCTCTAAATGTATGAAACACAGACTCATTCCTCTTCCTCTCTCTCTCCAACTATCCTTAGTACCCGAATCTGGTTTCCTTAGGCTTTCCTGAAGCCAGACTGTTCCTCTTCTGCATTCTCTTCCATTATTCTTGCCAACCTGCAGTTTAAGTCTTAATATTTTAGCAGCACAGGAACTTATTGTTCTGTGTTTTCTGCAATCAATTCTTCAGATTTGAAAAACTTTTCACTGAAAAAAGAGAATTGTATCTTATTGTTTTCACTAAGTCTGCACGCCTTCTCATATGTAGTATACCCTTTTATACAGTTCAACTATCTCTTTCAGCCCTTCCTCATATAACCAAATTATATGAGAAGATCATCTACTCGAGTCAATTTTTTATTCTTCACTTCTTTAATTGCTTTCGATATACTTTTTTATACTGGTAGTCCTTTATCTTCTTTAGCTACCTCTCATTCCTTTTCTACGTTCCATCTTTCTCTTACTTCTTTCTCGCCATGTAATAATTTACCATCCTTGTCCTAACTCCTCTCATTTTACCATTCTCTTTCCATTTATCTCATATAATGCTCTTCACTTTTCTATTAATCATATCTGCTGTCCTTTCTTTTCTAGATCCCAACATCACTGCACTCTTACTTCAACCATCTTTTCATAATTTTTTTCTTAACTCATTGTTTATTTTTCAATATATCGCTTTCATTTTTCCTATTTATTCTTATCTAGCCTTCATTCTTCTATTTTCTTTAAAATTTCTGATGGTTTCTTGGTTCTATTTTCTTCATAACCTGCTTCTTCCTCTGCTGTTTTTACTATGGCATTTTGTATTCTTATCTAGGTCTTCTCACTGTTCTCATTTTTCTTTTTGCTTTCTTTAATTCCCTTACCTTGTCCCATCGCTTCCTCATCCAAATTCTTCAACTTTTCTTTTCTTAACTACACTTGCTTTCTCTACCTTCTTTAAAGCTACTGTTAAAATGTGATATTTCTCTTAAACTACTAGAGAATCTAGGAAATTCTTTTAAGGTCTAAGCTTCTATAAAGGGAAAATTCTAATATTTATTTCCGCGTGGTAGATAGGGGTAAAAATTGTATATATTAACAACTGCTGATATATACAAGCAACTAACAAATGAAAAGACTGAGTTTTTCCCAGTATAAGGAGTTTCCCCAATTATAATACCAAGAACCTCCTCAGAGAGCAATGGAAGATCATGAAAATGCAATTTTCATGGTTCAATTC
This sequence comes from Zanna intricata, assembly GCA_010016005.3. Classification (NCBI taxonomy): domain Eukaryota; kingdom Metazoa; phylum Arthropoda; class Insecta; order Hemiptera; family Fulgoridae; genus Zanna; species Zanna intricata. The sequence continues at coordinate 13,430 of JAAAKQ030040505.1, forward strand.
TTTCCACTTCAGATTCAAGCCATTCTATTGCAGTGGGGATGGGAAACTATCACCTTGTAAGTGGAAGAATTTCTTCAGGAAGCCAGCAATGATAGAATACATTAGGAAATGGAAAACCACTGCATTAAAGATACTAGTGAAAATTCCTTGCATTATATCATGATGCTGTTTTCTTTTGTTAACTCTGGAGTTATAATAGCTTCTCATTCAGATCTCTGGGTGAAATAACAAAACAAGTTAAATGACAGATTGCATATAGGAACTTGGAATGTCAAAACTTTGTTGCAGAGTGGAAAACTAAAGAATCTCAGGAGGGAAAAGAAGAAAAAATGGATATATCAGAATCAAGTGAAGTAAGATGGAAAGAACAGAATGAAATGAAGAGTTGAGAAGTTACCACATTCTGTTCTGGAAGAAAGAAACGAAAAATGGAGTGGCAATAATTATAGGAATAAAGTAGTAAAACAGATGAAGAAAGTAAGTTATATACTTATAAATGATAAATTAATATCATATGATTGATATGTTACCAAAAGATTTTGGAAAAGTAATTTGCCAATCTCCATGGCAGAGAGGTAGCATCTCAGCCTTTCATCCAGAGATCCTGGGTTCAAATCCCGGTCAGGCATGGCATTTTTCTCATGCTAAAAAATTCCATTCTCACATCCCATGCACAAGCTTATGTGGTGATATCGTCAACCAAAATAAAAAAAAAATACAAGTATGCCAACATCAAGTTATGAAAACAACATTGAAGAGATGTTTAAAAATATTGAAAATGAAATAAAATCAGAAAAAAATTAATGGATAAAGATAGAAATGGCATAAGAGCACATGAATAAAAATAGAAATGGCATAAGGGCACAATGGATAAAGATAGAAATGGCATAAGGGACCTGCCACCAGGCAGAACGATGATAATGATTATGAAAATGTGATATAATTTTTCCACATATGTTTATTTAATATTAAGGTTATTTATATCAATGGAATTTTAATTTATCTCTTTGAAATGGTTACCAAATGTTGACCATGTTGTTATATAGGGCTTTTATCTGTTCATTGTATTTTTATTTAAAAATTCATTGTATCTTTAAAATCTGTCGACTAGTTTCTCTGAGTCTTTATTAATGCATATTAATGTGATGAATTTTTTGTTTTGGTTATATTTACATTTATTTTTATTAAGTGATAAAGTTCAGTTTATAACATACTTTATTTATGCATTTGTTGATTGAGTTATTAAGATCACTGGTTTGAGTAGATGCATTTCTTATGATTGTTTACATAAGCTTGTGCATGTGAATACAGAATAGGAATTTTAGAGTATATGAAATTATCTAATCCAAATCCAAGATCTTCCAAATGAAAGGCTGAGATGTTTTCACTTTACCACAGATCTTGATATCCACATGTTCTTTTTTTTTTAATAAGGACATGCCTCTCTGACCCAAAATCTTGGGTACATTCTATGTAATATTAAGCGATAGTTGTTATTGCATATGAGTATACATGTTGTTATAGGCTTGTGATACAACAAAAAATACATATTCTTATTGTGTAGAGAAATATTTACTCTAAATTTGGAAATTACTTCTAGTTTTTATTTATTTATTTTTTTTTTTTCATTTAAATAACACTGTTATTCAATCTTGAGTATATTAATTTACATTGTAATACATAAAAAAAAATCCAAAAACAGTATTTAGTAATTGGTAACATTCAAAAATATTTATAAAAATTATATAAAGATGAAATTGCATGTATTACTCACACATAATTTATACATTATAGTTGTTACTTAGCTCTAAAAATTGATAAACAGCCCCTTTTTATACAAAACACAGAAAGTTATAAAAAAAAAAAGAAATGGTTGAAATAAGTATATTAAAAGCATCACTTGCTACACAATTTTTTATTTATCTTCTCATGTTAGAATTTTCTACTCTATAAGTGAGCTGTTCAATAATTGCTTACTTTGAATGGGTATTTCATATCATATTGCTTTTCTTGCTTAAGATGTTTGTGACCAGAACCATAAATAACCACCCACATTGAAACAATTTTTAAAAGTAAATTTTAAATTGACTCATTTTAATTTAAGAACAAACAATGTTGTATTTAATGTACTAATGCACAGTCAAAATTGTATATAATAATGTACATTAAACAACCATTATTTAATAATATTTATTCAATCATATTTATTTTTAATTTTTAAAAATGCAAATAATATTAAAATTTTCTCCTTTAAAATATATTATTTCTAATTTAAAAAATATATATTCAATAACAGCAATACGCTACTTTATATTAATTTTTAAAAAAGCAAAGATAATTATTTGTTATACAAATTTAATATTACTAAAACTTTTGGTTCTTTCTTACCTTGATTTAAGCTAACATAAAGAAAATCTTTTAAATAGTGTCAGCTACCAAAAGCATATAATTAATACACAGGTTAAAATCAATTTGAATTATTTACAATTTGTACAATAAGATTCATTATAGCCCTGAGGTAGATAGATAATCCCCATGTCCGAACGGAACATACCATCTGCGTTCCACATCCAGGGTGGCAACAGCTGTACAAACGTAACGAACAATACTATTAGCTGGCTAACGAGGTCCTGAGTTTTTTCTCGGCATGAGATTTTTCTGTGACCTATTACACCTGCAGGTCATTATGATGGATTGGAATTTTGGATACCTGCACATCTGTCTATTACATACGTTTTGGATATGGATTAATACTGCCTTTAGAGCTGGTGATGTGGCGGCGTGGGTCAATGTTATTGCAGGTTATTGACAGAGGCCCCTCCGCTGTCCGCATGCCCCCTGCGATGGCAAGCATGTAGTGAGGTGCCCACACGTATATCGGTGCATGGGAGCCCTAAAAGCTTCGGCCAGTAGGGGCCTGGAGTCAGTGCAGAGATTGTGCATCCACTCTCTGCCAGAACATATGCCGGTCCCACCGGAGTACCGGAATGGACCTCCAAGGTTAGCTAGCAGCCTTGGAGTGGGGGTGTACCCCAGCGGCTAGCCTTGCTACAGAAGGGATTCGCAATAGTGGAGCTTGAACAACAACTCATGGCAGAGGGTCCACGTAAACACCCTCGTTCTGAAAGCGCCACAGGCGAAGAGGAAATGTAGTTTAGAGAAAGATAATTTGAGGAAAGATACTGAGAGACTCAGTAAAGAACTGAGGAGAGCTTTGTTTGGTGGCCATCCACCTAAACCCAAACATCTTGTAGTTACAAGGGAGAATGGTAGCTTCCAAAAGGTAAGCCCATTCCTAATTTCCAGAGA